>JAHWFP010157865.1:121246-132643 GCA_023313725.1 Lithobius niger | reverse complement strand
TGGACAAAATCCAAATCCAGTCAAGTATTAAGGTATGGACAAAACCCAAATTCAGTCGAGTATTAAGGCATGGACAAAACCCAAATTCAGTCGAATGTTAAGGCCCGAATGTAAAATAAAAACGGCTCCTAACAGGCAACAGCCTCAAACGTACATATCAACAGCACAATGAATTTAATTTTCGGTCAATATTGCTCACCTTGGTGACCTTGATCACAATACAATTGGAACTTACAATTACATAAAAACAGGAGCTAAACCTATTGTCAGACCACAAGTGATTCGCCATCTTGCAAAGACAAATCTTTGGTTTTTCAAAGAGGGTGGATCACTTGTGAGCTGACAATGGGTCTAGCTCCTATTTTCATGCAATAGTTTCCATTTTTATTTTGACCAAGGTTAGCAATATTGACCGAAAATTAACTTTATTTTGCTGTTGATATGTACCTTTGTAAGGCCTTTGCCTGTCAGGAAGCATTTTTATATTACATCCCACTGACTCACAAATTAATTGGTTTGCATATTAAGGCCTGGCTTATTCGATTCGAACAATAAGCTGACTTTGGGTGTTGCAGCCTAATCTATATTATTAACACATTAAGCGAGCAAGGACTAGCAACAACAGCAATGCTGGCTGAGAAATAGCACGTGAGTAGATCTTCTGCAATCCGGGTAACATACCCTCAGCGCAGTACTATTTCTCCTCCTCCCTATTAACTGCTGAATTTATTGATAAATATGGTGTTCGTGGATTTAAAAAAATGTAAAATCCTGATGAAAAAGAACGAAGGGGACGGGAAACTACAGCAACGAAATTTTCTGTTTTTTTTTTTTTTTTTTTTAACAAAACCAATATCAGCGTCCAATGAAAACTTAATGGTTGGTGATTACATTGGCGCACCCATGATTCTGGCTCATTTGCCGTATTGTAGTAGTAAAAGTTAGGAGACGATTTTTTTTAATATGTTCAGTATAGCCTAGATACTGTTCAGTACACCACGCATTCAGACTTTTTAGTAGTGTCCTGTTGGTATGTCTGCCTTTCCAACTGCATTATGTAAATTGCACATTTTTATTACTTTACCATACAATATATCAAATTACTAATGCAGCGTCAGTGCATCTTTGTTTTTAGCCCTTAAATATGGGAAATCACTCCCTTTCGGGTTGCTGAATTCAAATTATCTCCGGCTTCAGAAATCCATACGTTAACAATGCAATTGGGGCAGAAGAAGTATATCAGGTAGGGGAAGAAAAACGATGGTTGGGAGTGGGAGACAAAATCGTAGTAGGTAAATTGCGTCACGTATTCAAACCCAAAAGAAGCATGACAGTAGATTCTGAAAAAAGGGAGAATAATTAATTCGTGAGTGGGGATTTGGGAGAAGATGGAGGAAGGAAGAACTGGTTAAGCAACGTCATAAGCAAAGATCTTTATTGTATAGTGAAATTGAAACTGCGAACTGAATTGCTACTATGAGAGTTCATCTTCAACGCAGTAAAAATCAGATTTCAGGAAAATTTGCACACTCAATCTCAGAACTTCCGCAAATTTTCCTGAAATCTGATTTTTACCGTGTTGTAGTTAGTGAAGACCAGAAAGCAAAAAAGGAGCCAAGTAATTTTTAAAAAGTAAGTAGAATGTGGAGAGGTGAGGGGGCGATAGTGAGTCAAGACCCACAAAAAAAGAGCCACGTCATTTTAGTGTTATAAAATAAATTCACCCATCTTTAGACGGGCTGTAAGTTAGTTGTCTATAAGCAATGACACCAGTGGTAGTAGTCGATATAAAATAAAATTAGGATATAACGTTGGACCAAATTTCAGGACATTTATTCGAATTTTCAAAAAGAAAGTGAACTACATTTGTCATTTACAATTACACAGGTTCCTTTCACAATCCCTTTTATTCAGACAGTTGTTTTCTTCATCTTAACTGAAGGGTGGTTCCCAGATTGTTTTGCACACAAACTGAGTATTGTGTACGCGGTTTATCTTGAGTACTGCAGGTATTTTATGAGCGGCTACGTTTTCTGGAGGGGGCGGCATTAATCGACGGCCACCATTATTTTTGTAACCATCTCGGATATCAACAAGGCACTCTGCTACCAAAAACATACAATTGATTATCTGTGTCTTTCTGGGGCGAACTCAAGATAGGCCGCGGACACTATAATTTTTTGCGTTTTCCAATTTCAACATACAGGTTTTCAGTACCAGTATTAATCATTATTTGGGCAACATTAGCACGATCAGCAGGATCCACCATTCATAACATGAAGGCCTAATGTTAGCAGTAGCAATAGCGATAGCCGTGTGACGAGCGGCTATGATCAGAAGGTAGTTATAGCGGTCAACTAATCTTGGTGTGGCTTGTTGCACTGCGCGTGATGGCTGACTGAGTAAACACGTTGCTTAGCAACTGCCAATATTCATGTAGAAGTATTCTCCCTAATTTCGTTAACAGTAAAGTGCTACCGCTTCATCGTATGTGCCGTATGTTGCGCCGGTACAAAAATGAAGGCATTCCTTTTTATTATATGTGATTAATTGTAGAATTTCGATAAGAATAAGGAATTTCAGAACATTATGTGAAAAATCAGGACATTTCAGGACAAGTTTTCAAAACTCAGGAAGATCAGGACAACTTGTACCACTGTGATACTGGTACGCAATAGGCTACTATGTGTAGTGGTGTACCGCCCAAGAATACTTTCCAGTTGCAGGCACCACGCAGATCACGCCCTTTCTGGCACTGTTGAACTTGAGACACCAAATTTTTCCTAAAAGCCTAGCCAGATCTCTTCTTGGAAACAGAAAGAACTGAAATGCCTAACAGAACTCCATTACAACTGATAATCTGGTATTATTGTGTGGAAAATGAGCCAGCCCTAATGCCTCCAAATGGGAATGGATTGCTACGGATTATCAGAGGGAGTTGCTATAGAAACAGGCCAGCTACCAAGCAAATAATGGGAGATACACTATCATCTGAAACTCATAAATCATCTTAAAATGAACAAAGCAGCAGAAGCATGAAAATTACACAAAGAAAGCAGGGCTGGACAGTAACACAGCCCGCTAAAGTTTACTCTAAAACTTCACTTTGTTGCCCATCACAACTGTTAAATAATCGTTCACAACTAAATACTGCCAACTGAAAATCAGATGAATAGATGAAATTATGAGTGAAGCCTACGAGTGGATTTCAGACGAAACCTCCATAGTCTAGTAGGCTATACCTAAATTAATAAACAAAAAAGGAACGTTAAATGTTTAGAGTAGTCAAAACCTAGAAGGAACACGAACAAGCTTTGACAGTCAGAGTTAGGTGTAAAATTTAGTCAGTAAGTTACACCGTTACTACCCGGTGGTTAGCTTAGTTCTAGTCTATTCGGACAGAACGTGTGTATGAACAGTTGTAGCAGGTTTTCTTTGTTCTTAGAATATTGTTAAGGAAATTTAAAAGTACAATTTTCTTGTGAAATTTGACATTTTGTCTTTTGCTGCTTTAGAATTTATTATATTTCGTAGATTTATGGCAGAGGATAACCAAATTAAGGCTCTCTGCTGTGAATATGCTGTCTTGTTACTAAATCGAAAAATAATTTTCAACATAAAACAAATCAGGAAACTTATACCATATTACCACTGGATCATCACATGGGTCTTTGTAGGAGAATTTACAGGTTTTCGCCAAAATATATTTATTGCTGACCACTGGATAATAAGGGTCTAATGCTTACCAGCCTCTTAGTGACAAAATTTTACACCTAGACCCTGACTGTCAAAGCTTGTCCGTGTTCCTTCTAGGTTTTGACTTTTAGACCCTTACCTTAAACATTTAACGTTCCGTTTTTGTTTATTAATTCGTGTTACTTTTAGATTTGCAACTAAACTGTAAAACAGTGCAGTTGATGTTCAAAGTTGGAGTTTAACACAGAGACCCTAGGCTGACCCTTACTAACACTGGCTATAATAGATTCAAATCCTTTAATCATCAGTCTCCGTCTTGCAGGTGGCGTTTGCTAATTATTTGTTGCATAATAACAATGTTTAAAACAGTGTAAAACAATCAATTTGGTCGTTTAGAAAAGGCCTTATGAAAAGGGCACAACTACAGAGCAATACTTGTAAAATGAGCTAAGAACCAGCTTTATATGGCAAATGGTTTGCTCTGTAGAGAGGACAAACGAAAGTATCCCCAGAACAACAAGAAGTTGTCTATTTGGCCCCTCTCTGTATCTCGGGTTTGGCTCGACCGAATTTCACAATTTTTGGACTGCAGATAGGCTTTGACTAGTCAAGGCTAGATTCCTAATATGGTTTAAAGATGTTTACTTTTGATGGAGTTATAAGCTCTCAAAGTTGAGAGTTTATAACACAGCGATCCTAGGTCGACCCTTACTAACACTGGCGATACAAACTACGATCTACTAACTTTTTGGGGTTATTTTATTTTTTTCAGCCCTATTTTGCTTTACACAGTATTTTAAGAAGTTATTTTTCATTTCGGGTAAATAAAGAACACTACCACACCACTCAATTATGTTTACTAGGTGTCCAGTGGCAGATTTAAGGCAAGCGGTGGTGGGGAGTAGTTGTCCTGCGTGTAAGCAGCTAATTTTTCAAGAAAACTGCACTTTGTGAGGATAACACAATCTCCCATGTACCTCATGTCCACACCCATGAGAAACATTTAGGAAGGTGTGCCCCCTGAAATCTGTCCAAAAAACAACACGGCGACCATTTTTGTTTTTAAAATGGCCGCTATACAATACACAAATTCAAAATCGTGCTAAAGTATGTAAGTTTGGTGTCAATTGCTAGGTTTAAAGGTCTTCCGAATTTAAAAAAAAATGCTCTGAAAAGGTGCCAGGACTCCGCACAACAAACAAGCTATCCAAGATGGCGGCCAAAATGGTGGCAAAATTCAAGTGTTTTTCATAGTTTTAAAATATTCTTATAGAGTAGTGAAGATTTGAATTAGTAATAAAAAAAAAGTGAGTTCGTTCGCAATGACTAGTAACTAAAAAAAACACCAGCTCAAAATCCGCAGTGTAGTGCATTTGTAATTAGGGGCTAAGCTGCACCTGGTTCTCTATGCTGTAGCACTGCATTTTTTTTTAATTCACCAAGTTACATCTTTAAAGTGATGCGGTAGCAGTTCTAATTAAAATAAATGGATGTATTTATCTTTAGATATCCGGTGGAGATGTATATTTTTCAACATGGATAATTGAAACGATTTATTGTAATTAGGAGCTACACTACTGCAGTTTATCTACGTTGTAGTGATGTGCATTTTGAGTCTATTTTCCACAAGGTACGTCTTTAAAGTGCTGCTAGTAGCCGTTCTAATTAAGATAAATGGATATAATTAGGCTTAGATGAAAGGAGGAGATGTATGTTTTCCAACAAGGGTAATTAAAACGATTTATTGTAATTAGGGGCTAAGCTACGGCAGTTTATCTACGGTGTAGCACTGTGCTTTTTGCGTCTATTTATCACAAGTTACATCTTTAAACTGCTGCAGCAGCCATTCTAATTAAGATAAATAGATTAGGCTTACATGAAAGATGCAGATGTAACTTTTCCAACAAGCGTAATTAAAATACATTCATATAATTAGAACTGCCACCGCATTATGTTAAAGATGTAACTTAGAGAGGATTAACGTAAGCATGGAGCCAAGCACAGATAAACACTTATAGCTTATCTCCTAATCACAAAAACAGTTTTTATTACCTATGTTGGAATATACATTTCACCACCTTTCATATAATCCTGATTACATCCATTTATCATAATTAGAACTGCCACCGCGTCATTTTAAAGATGTAACATGAATGAACGTGAATTGAAAAAGAAATCATGGGGCTACATCGTAGATAAACAGTTTTAGCTTATTTCCTTACGATAATCCGTTCTAATTACCCTCATTCTAAAATATACATCTCCATCTGTCATCTAAACCTACTTACATAGCCTACATTTACCTTAATTAGAACGGCTACTGCAGCAGTTTAAAGATGAAACTTGTGGTAAAAAGACGCAGAAAGCACACCACTACAGTGGAGATAAACTGCCATAGCTTAGCTCCTAATTACAATAAAACATTTTAATTGGCCTTGTTCCAAAATAAACTTCTCCATCTTTCATCTAAGCTTGCTTACAGCTACTTATCTTAATTAGAACGGCTACTGCAGCAGTTTAAAGTTGTAACTTATGGTGAATTGGAAGAAAAATGCAGTGCTACAGCATAGAAACAGGCACAACTAATAGTTCCTAATTATAAATGTAGCTACCACGCCCACATGAGCGTGAGGTGTGAGAATTATCCGACAAGATTTGTCCCTAAGATGGAGGGGAGGGCAGTGGTGTGTACACCATAGTCAGACTGGCAGATGCCAGGGGCCCACCTGCATTGGGGCCCCGGTCCACCCATAAAATCCAAGCAAACTTAAGACCAAAGTGTTAAAACCACTGCTGAATTGTGTCCAAAGTTAAGCATTTTGCATAATTTTAATGTGGACTTTCAAAAAAATTTCTCATCCTACTGTTTGAGTATATGTTTGATATGTTGAGTACAATATGATTTGTTTGATATGTTATTTACGACAATTTTCAACGGCCAAATGCCGTTGATTTCATCTTTGTACTAATTATTTCAAGATCTAGCCAATTTGGGCACTATTTTAACGCACCTAATAGACTTAAAAGACATTATAAAAACGGAAATCGCAGCTAAACCACCAGGACGAATACAATTCAACTTGCATTTTCGGATAATAGACAGTTCTCCTTCCTCAGAAATAAGCACAACACTACACGGAGGAAAAGGAAGTTCGATCACATGACGCCCAACCTTCACGAATGAGAATTGTGTGGCACTCGCCATTTGGCCGGTAGACCTTAAAATGCACTCGCCATTGCCTATTAACTCCTCATCATGTAGAAACAATTTTAGCACTTGTACTACTTAATACTTAAATATTGTTCACATAAAATGTAACTCTCCAACCAGCTAAGTGGCTAGCAACAGTACTGCACACTTGGTCGGATAGCCCTTGTAATTCTGTTGCACACAACGCAGCAAACTGCTTGTTTCTAGTTATTACGGTTTCCGAGATATGACAATTTAAGCTTTGGGGGTTTGTTAATCAATCGCCATTTTGGCGAGTAGCTCTAATTAACCAAGTCGTCAACTGCTGAATTTTCCTCGCCGTTTGGCGAGATGCGACCGACATAGATGAAGGTTGACGATGTCGTGTAAACAAAATGTTGAATGACACGTGTGGAGGACCTAATTCAGTTGACAATTTGACTGCTCTACGTATACAATTATTTTACTCCTCTATTAAATTACCCGAGAAACTATCATTGTGTACAGTTGATGAGATAAGGATCAAGCTTTCATGGAATATTGATAAATGTGTGTTGTAATGCATACGAAACCTTAAGTCCAGGAGGTAGTTTTTTAAATAAAAATCATCCCAATGTGCCCCCATCTCCCCTACAATGCTGGAAAGAAAACGCACAACGACCTGACAAAACACCTGAGAAGCACTCATTCATCCAGACCATGGAATTCTGCTTCAAAAAAAGTTTCCAGCTCTTCCTGTATGACACAGGTAGTTTTTTTTTTCATGGCTAAGTTATTTCCTTTGGCGTTTTCAGAAAAATAGGCTACTGTAACTTGCGGGGATGGGAAAAATCTTTTTTTTTTTTTTCATTTCAAAGCCCTGCTTGGGCTTTTAAAAATGGGATATTGATTGAAGGATATCTTTTTTTTTTGGGGGGGGGGGAGGGGATGGGGGTTTACCTGGATGTTTTGCGGCAACTATAGGCTAGGGTTTATCCCAATAAAGGTTTTTAAAATGATCGTGATAGCTAATAGATAATATCTCGATAAAACAAATTCTGAGGCTGGGATAACCATTTTCAATTTGATTTTAGTTTAAAAAAAAAACCGGCTCAAGCCTATAGAGGGCTGCTTGACCTGTAAAACTAAAGTAAAATAAAATAAAATTATTAAAAAAATAGGCTGCCTTATCTCACAAACTACAAGCTGGAAGTCATTACGAATGTGAACGACCATGAACAACACCAATAATTTGACAATTTTTTTACAACGCTCGTCAGTTTGCTCAATAATTCGATACATCAGAAAAAGTATGTTCAGCTACGATAATTGACTAAAATTTTCATTGAATTATTGATTATAGTGGTACCCCTAAACTAGGTTATGGGGCAAGCAGCCTAGTGGTTAACACCACCATACAACATGTCAGAGGTCCCATAGTTGAGCCTGACCTCAACCGTCTCATGGATTTTCGGAAGAGACGGGCTTTGTGATGCCTCATGTTCATGTCGTTATGGCATGTTAAAGATACGCATTTCCAATTGGAATTATCTAGCAAAATTGTCCCTCTAGCTTTCTGGCACCATGACGCTGGCTTGGAGCCAACCCTTCCGAATGTCGATCCAGTAGCAGTCGCCACTTGGCCAGTCAGACCTTACGAAGCACTCGCCATTTCACAATTTTTACTCGCCACATACCAAATACGTCTTGTATGATGAAAGGTTTCTCTAATTTATGCATTAACAAAATTGTGCAAACTCCAGTATTAATGCAGAAAATCCAGTTATATAGCCCTTATAAATCTGAGCATAACGCCGCAAACCGTTCGTCTCTAACTTATACGGTTCCAGAGATACCCCTTTTTTAGTGGTATGCTCTGTAGCTAGTCGCCGATTTGGCGAGTAAGGCTAAATTCCAAGTCGCCGACTGTTGGCGACCGACATTGGGAAGGGTTGCTTGGAGCACGTTAAAAATTTAAATGTAATGGACCATTAATAGTAGCACGTCTACATATGCCTAGCTACTCGTAGTGACAAAGCTATAAAACATAAGTCCAGCTACGTTTGCTGCGATGGAACGATTTTCTACCTTTTCTAGTTTTGGGCTAGAAATCAAGCTGCTCTCACCACGGAGCCTACTATCACATGCATCACAGACAAACTGTTTCACCCCTGTTCAGGCTCGTAGTAGTGTTGCACGGTAAATCGGTACTCACGGTATTGACGGTAAAAAAAAAGTTACGGTATCAATATCGTTCCTTTTTTAGCACCACGGTATTACCGTAGCAGCGGTATTACCGTGATTATGGTACTGACGAAGGTGCATGCGAAAGTGCGAAATTCGCACTTGAGCGAGTGAAATCTGACCCCACTGCTTGCCCACAGTGCCGCAGGGGGAAGGGGGATAGGGAGGGAGCAGCTCTTCAGTAACAAGCGCGTACGAGCGATTTTGTATTTATGGTCGATGTCGCAGCGTCTTATCAAGATGAAAGCGTAGTTCCGCTATTTAGTAAAAAAAATTAAATGCCAAGAGCCATATTTGATTCTTTTGTGCTCAAGTGGATAACAGCGCAAAATTATTTCCTAAATTAATGTGATATTACCGTAGACCGCCGTCTTCAGAACCGTACCGTCCTGCAAAAACTTAATACCATGCAACACTAGCTCGTAGAGAATACTCTTGTGGATGAGAGTAAAGGCACCTTGCTTGGGGTAAGTACAAAACCGGACTGGATTCAGCAAGCTAAAAAGCAGTAACTAGCCTACTGCTTGTATGATGTTTCCTTCTCCAAAACAACGACACAATATACCACCAACGTAGAACAGACACAGTTCAACAATTAAATTATCGGAGAATTCCATTCTCCTTCTTCAGAATAACGCCAAAATCATGAAAAAGTTTACATTACAGCGTCTTTAGTCGAATCCAAATTTGAACACTCACGCTCATCAGCAAGACCACTGAACTGTCGGTGGAACTGGACTGCCCACTCTCTGTCCAGGGCCGCGCCAAGTTCAGGTCTAACCAGCAGGTGGATGTTGGTGTAGCTGGGGGAATGCAATGTTCATGAGAGGGACCCCATTCATCTCAAACTGTTTGATGACGAGAGATTCTAATGCCCTAAGGTGGTTGTCATGCAGGGCATTAGACTTAAGCAGAACAGAGGTCTTGTCCCAGGCTACTGTATGATGTTTGGGGCTCCATTCTACCCATTTTAATTGCTCATCTTCTATTAATAGGCCTAAATATGGGTGCCTAACATTGATTCAGTCGAATGGAGCCTCAAACAAGCACAGGGTTCGTACAACTTTATCCAAATCCCATGCCATTTCCAGGCCGCAAAACTCTATTTTCCATGCCATTTTTCATACTCGGTGTCCTACTCCAATGTGGTGCTAAATTAAATTTTTTTTTGTGGCATTTTAAATTCAGCATATTATTGGAACAAACGTTGTTAGATGTGAAAGAGAAAATTTTGCTTTAAACCCTAGTAACAATAAAGGTTTAATGTTAAATAAATATCTGATTAAAAAGTTCGAATTGTAAAAGTACTAAGAGTAAATTCCACGCCTTTCCAGCCTAATACTCTAATACCAATTAGCTCTCACCCACAAAGGCCCGGGTGTCAGCCATTCAGTAGAATGGAGCCTTAAACAAGCAGACGATTCTGCTATTTCGCTTGCTGAAACCGTATTCGTTTCGCCATTGTCATAGCCTAATACTCACAATTCGTTTAGAATTCCATACTTTTCAGGGCCTGGAATAGGGCCTAATATAAAATTCCATACTTTTCCAGATTTTCAAGGTCCCATACGAACCATACCAGCAACCTTCATGAATGTGAATTGTGTGGCACTCGTCATTTGGCCAGTATACATAAATGCACTCGCCATTGTCCATTAGACTACCTCCTTGCCATGTAGATACAATTTTAGCATTCTACGTGCTACTACTTAATGCTTTGCATTAATCTAACTCTCCAATCAACTAAAGTGCCTAGCAACGTTGTTGCACAGTTGGTTGGAGAGCCCTTTTAATTCTGCATGCAATGCCACAAACCGTTCTAAGACGGTTCCCGAGATATGACAATTTAAGCATCACGGTTTGTTAGTCGGTCGCCATTTTGGCGAGTGGCGACATTGATGAAGGTTGCATACAAGTAGTAGTTTCCTCCACCCTTTATTTTTTTTTCTTAGCTTGCTGAAACTGGCGCTTGTTAACTTTTTGAAAGCCGACAGACTCATTTCACTCTGGCTAAAGAAATCGTGAAAAGAGGATTAACGCTATGCCAGAAAAGAAACAACCAAAAACATTGATTGGTTTAGCGAATTTTCGGTAGTATAATATGCTTACAGAGAACATCCACTACCTTCATCAGGCAAAAAGTGTACGAGCACGCACAGAAATACGACTACATGCTAGAGTTTATGTTTGAATTTTGCCGCCGTTGGCCGTTTGGATGGTGCTGCCATCTCGTGCTGCAAACTCGTGCTGCTCATTCGTTGTTGATGTAGGAGTCAGCAGTTTGTGCC
>JAHWFP010157865.1:110553-120846 GCA_023313725.1 Lithobius niger | reverse complement strand
GGCACAAACTGCTGACTCCTACATCAACAACGAATGAGCAGCACGAGATGGCAGCACCATCCAAACGGCCAACGGCGGCAAAATTCAAACATAAACTCTAGCATGTAGTCGTATTTCTGTGCGTGCTCGTACACTTTTTGCCTGATGAAGGTAGTGGATGTTCTCTGTAAGCATATTATACTACCGAAAATTCGCTAAACCAATCAATGTTTTTGGTTGTTTCTTTTCTGGCATAGCGTTAATCCTCTTTTCACGCTTGTTAACTTTTGGACTAGGTTGATCTTAACTTTTTTAAATTGTTTCAGTTGGGAAAAAAACGAAAAACTACACGGGTAGGCTTGGGTAGTGGGAACGTTTTAAAAATACGCAGCGTCTCTAGCCCTGGTTGGTTCGTAACAGATTGAAGTCTATCTTGGAGACACGTTGCCCTGCCGGGACTGCAAATCTGATAGTATGGATCCCGGTAAACATAAAAAAAAAACATTATTTTGAACTTATAAAACTTAGATCAGTTTATTGAGTTGATTAAGTTTGGCTAAGTTAGGTATCACAACTTGGCAGGTTATGTTCACTTTCAACACGATCAAGGCCTAGTTTTCAAGAAATTCATGGGCATCTCCAAGACAACAACAGTTCAATAATTAAGTTTTCAGAGAACTCCAATCTCCTTCTTCAGAATAAACTCCAAAACTATGAAAAAATAAGTTGACATCACATCACATCACATCACTTTGTCGCATCCAAATTTGAACACTCGCGCTCAAATTTGGCTACAACGAGCGATGTTGTGATGTGTAATTATTTTTTCGTGGTTTTGGTGTTTAATCTGAAGAAGGAGATTGGAGTTCTCCGAAAATTTAATTGTTGAACTGTGTCTCTTCTTGTTGGTGGTATTGTGTTGAGTTGTTGTTTTGGAGATGTCTTTGAAATATCACTATGTCAACAGGTTACTGGTGTTTTCAAATGCATCGGGAGTCCCGTCACCACACCCTTAAAATAAATAACAGTCATATTTGAACTTCTTTAATGATCAAATTTGGGGTTTAGATTTTTTTTTTACACATAAGCAATGAACAAAAGTGCAGAAATACCAGCGTTCGCAATGATCATTCACCAAAAATATAATAAAAAATTAACAACTACGTTTGGAAATTAAAAAAAAAACCTTTCGATAGGGTTACTGTGAGTTTTGTAAGAGGGTTCGCAACTGCCGTAAGCATCTCAGGCACTGCAGTTTGAAAACGCGAATAACAACCCATGATTTGGACGCTAATTTACCAAGCATTTACCATTGTTACGTTTCGAACGCAGTGTCTCTAGTCCCGGTTGGGCTGTAACTGTTTCAAGCCTATTTGGACGCGTTGCCGGGACCAGAGTTCTGCGTGTGTGGATCCCGGCAAACAAAAAAAACGTAGTTTTTAGGCAAACTTATATTAGTTTTGGGTAGGATTAGTTAGTTTAGGATAGGTTAGGTTAGGTTACGTTGGTTAGGTTCACTTTAACACGCTGAAGGCCTAGTTTTCAACGAATTCACCGGGACCCGAGTCTTTATAAACTGGATCCCGTCACCGGGACCTGAGACACAGCCTTCTCACATTGCCTCTGACTGTGGACTCGTCTAAAGTTTAATTTAAATTTGCTTGACCAGAGTCTGGGCCTACCGCCATGCGCTCTGTAAGTTTAGTACAACAACACAACAATATAACCACAACAATTGACGCACCCGTACAACAATATTAACAATGGCAATGTCAACAAACCATTAATAACCCCCCCAACTCATTCATTGAATATTATTACGTACGTACCTGCATTCGTGTAACGGCTAGCTCATCGTTGGTAACTTGCCTCAAATGAGACGCTAATATTTTGGCTTCGTCTTGCACATAAGCAGCACCATCAGTATCAACATCGTCTGTGGGCCCACCTTTCAATAAATTCCCAAACCCAGGTCTTCCACCCATTCCACCACTTACACCAGCACCATTACTTGAACTCGTACTCTCGTCTTTAAACCCGCCTCTTAGACCGGCTAACAAATGGGGATTATTAAAATAAATTGTTCCAGCTTGACCCCTAATATCACCAATATTCGTCCCTGTCACGACGACCGATCCATTCCCCGTCGAATAACAACAATCGACGAAAAACACAAGTAGGAAGAAGATTTTTTGGCAACCCATGGCGGCCATTTTGGATCGGATGAGGTCCTTCAAGTCCTTCGATGATTTCGGCAGCTTTCAACAACAAAGCGGCCGCCGCGATCGTCGCATCTTGGATCTCCTGCCGCAGCTCCGATTTTGACACATTTCGGACGTCCTTGCCGAGAGCCGCTTTCGATCATCTGCTTGATATCTGTCCACCTTTTTTGCGTAATCGTGATAGTGCGACGATTATCAAATCGTGTTGTTGTTTTGGTGATCGCGATTACGCGTCTTGATTTCTGCTCTCGAATGTGGGCTCAAAGTTCGCTTTCTCGCTCGCCGTCTCAAGCGATAATGATTCTGAAAAGCACGATATCTACAAGGCGCTCTGCTGTTGTTGTGACTTGTCAAGCGCATGCGCGTAACATTAAGATCCAGAATATGGAATGAAAAGTACGCGACAGAAAATTACACAAAACTCTTAAAAACTTATATATAATTTTTAACAACAGATTATTATTATTGTCAGACGTAATGACAAAGACGATGTGTACATTTATTCAAATTTGTTATGAAATATGTAAGTTAGATTATTGTGTTCTGGTTTCGTGCACCTTGCATATATTTTGCTTTTTTGCTCATTTTGCTCTTTCATTTTGTTAATTAACATTGTATAAATTACAAGGTACCAAATTATTTTTTTTATAATGTAAATAAACTAAGTTTTATTTTGTTTTAAATTATTTTTTTAATGCGAAACTACTCGAAACGTTTTCGTACAGTTATTTCCCACCAGATGGCAGAAGCGGCAATGACTCGCCATCCATCGACGAATTTCCGAACATTTATTGCTGTAGTTGTATTTTTGTGTAGTTGGTTACTTTATTTAACACCGAATCTGTGTAGCAACAAATAGCGGCGCTGCCATCAAGTTTTGTGTGACCCTTGTTAAATCAGTGTTCTAGGTGTTTTTGGAAATTTCTTGATTATTAGATCACTTAAAAGGTAAAGGAGGACGCCTCATGGCGACTTCCATGCTTGGAAACGTTGGCATAAGTTTTTTATTTCCAGTACAAACAGTACTTTAATTAGTATCGTAGTTACATTATTTATAAAACAACAGAGGACATCATTGGTACATTGTTAAAATGGCTGACGAACTTACCTTAGACGAGAAAATCAAGCAATTAATAAACAATTTGAAACAAGGGTAAGAATCCAGAGAATTTTAACAATTTTTGATAACAAAGTAAAGCAAATGTAATATGTCTTGGATTAGAAAGAAGACTGATGCGTATTTTACATAACATTGTTCAAATCTTTGAACTGGGGAATGGTTACGTGGTGTACATTAGAAGTGTGCATTGTTGCATATGTCGATCATATGATGTTGAACAATGAGTATTTGTTTACGTCCATCTCTGGTAAAGGTGCTACCTAATGGACTACAAATACTGTTTATAGTTTGACAGTTATAAATAAATAATGGTATAACAGTACCATATTCAACGACTCAGTTAATTTTGCATAAATGTAACTTTAGAAACTTTACAATCCGATATACGTCATTTCTGCAAGTAGAACTTCGACAAGATATTAAGGGACATCCCCCCAACCCCCACCCTCTGCTGTAAATAGCTTTGATGTTTCATATGTTAAATGATATAATGGTTTTGTTCCGTTGAAGTCTGCATTGATCGTGGACAACCCACTTCAGCAGCGTTGGGTGTGACAGCTACATAATCTGTCAGTTGTCTAACGAGGGCGGTGGTTCGTGCAGCTGCCAATGATAAACGAATTTCCATCTTGGCTATGAAGAGTTAATTTATTTGTTTTGATAGTAAGAAGCGAGCAACCAGCAAGCCATTTAACTAGTGATGCACAGTTGTCTGCCTCTGTTGTTGGCATACAGGGCTCGAAATGAGCAGTATCGCGCAGCAGTTTGCGCCACAATTTTGGACACTTGCAAAATTGAAATTTGCATGGGCTACAGTTTAGCGATGCAAGATCATGGCGAAAAGAAATTGTAACTATGTTAAAAAAAATCCCTCCGAAATAGGCCTAGCCCATTTACAATAAAAGAGTTTACAATACTGTGAAACTAACGTCAGTTTGCCCGCACGGAGCAAAAACAACAGAATGTACCTAGCTTACGACACCGTATCGTGAAATTAACTAGACAGGCATAAATGAACGTTCTTAAAATCCCATTCCCAGAAGAAGTTTTCACGTATGTTACGGTACGTATTTGTTGTCTATCTGTATTAAAACTCATCCGGCCTGTGACTAGACCCTAAACAACAGTTCATCTATACGAAAGGTCAATATTACATTCTGTAATAAATTATTAATTATGTTCGACCTGTTTGTTAACTATTTTTACCGAAAGTTTTTTGTTATGTAGTGGTTGTGGCATTAAAATGGTGATGGCATTATGTTAATACCTTCATCAAGCGTAACAACCATTATTGCTGTAGCTACCTGCAAAACACTCGCAAATTAGAACAGTTAAGTCTAAGTTAAACTTGATAAAAACTCAATAAAACTTGAAAAAAAAAACCCGATAAAACCCATGTGAGTTGGGTTCCTTTAAAAAATAAGTCAGGTTTTTTTTAAACCCTGACTAGGAAATCAATAATTTTAGCTTATTTTTTTCCCTGATGTTTTATTCTAGGAATCTGTCTGGTTCATACGTTGTAGCTCGCAACACTTTACAGGTATTGCGAGATATTATTGTCCAAGCAGAATGGAGCAACATTCAGTGAGTATTTTGTATTGCAGTTGTATTAAGTCCATAAAAAATGTTTAATTTTACCAATAATGTATAGTAATAATTTATGTGTAACTCTTCCCCCACACTTGTATTTGTTTTTGTTTCAGGGATTTGATGGAGACCATTCGTAGGACAAGTCATGAACTTATTCAAGCTCAACTGTCGGAAACTTGTGTTCGGAATATGGTACAACGAGGTTAGTTTTGACCAAGTCTCATGGTGCATCACAGTGGAGATTTTTTTTCCTTCACACTGGTATTCACTACAATTTATCAACTGTCGTGTGTTAGGTCGACTTTAAATTGCAGATGTACGTTACTCGACAAATTTAAAATCTAACCGAGTAAGCAAATTTTACTCGAACTCCGCTCAAGGGATAGCATATATAGCTACTTGAAAAATGTGATGCTGGCCACAATGCGATAACTGCCAGTTTTCGACCGAGTTTGACATTGTAAAGTACCAAATTCATTGTCCCAACTGAAACCTGTGTGGTGTCGATTAAAAATGTGAACCGGTAGCTCAAATTGTTATTTCAGGTTATGCTCGTGAAATCTTAAAACCATTTGCACTCATCAACGCAATCATTATGGACCATTTTACTTGGTACAATGTTATCCTAACGAATTAAAATCACACTTGCAAACAGTGTTCACCAAATACTAAGGCTCGGCTGATACCAACTTTCACCGATCTGATCTGATACCGATACTGGCCAATGCTTTCTTCACCGATACCGACGCCAATACTTCAATGCATTATCCCAGTAAAGTTGCTTTAATGTTGCTTCAATATTCAGAAATTAGTTGCATAATAAAGCCCTTTACGCTTGTTAATATTGAAAATAAAATTTGATGAAAAATTCCTAATCTCGAAGCTCTATGAGCAAGCTTCTTTGAAAATGTCACATAGTCTACTGTGAAAATTCATTTTAAAGTTGAAAAATCACCTTATATCAACGCTTATTTTCACAATGACTCGAAAAAACAACAAATTTCCACAAATTTTCGATAGTCAGCAGTTCTGGAGGTGGAATGGCTCAGGCGACTATCATCTTCAGGCTCCACAACAACTAAGATCACTACTTCGTAACGACCGTTCGTTTGCTTCGAATATTGGGCGCGGCCTCCGGTATTTGTTGGGCACATTGCGAATCTGGAGCGCGGTTGCCGTTATTCGTTGGGTTTGTCGCCCATTTCTCACGCAGCCGGCAATCGAGTTCTCCACGCATTAGAAACTGAATTCCAGGGTTTGAGGGTCCCTGGATATTCATCAGCACAGCCTTCGTTATGAAACGAAGGAACCAATCTGGACAGAACATGAGAAAACAGAATGAAGTGCAAGAAGCGGAAGATAAGATCCTGGAAAAAATCCGAAATACAAATGAAGGAGTGTACTGAATTCCATGTGGTGACTGTAGTGCAGTCTACGTAGGTGAGACAAGGAAAGGAATTAGGACCCGTGTCAAACAGCGCATGGCCGATGCTAGGAATAAAGTTAGAACGAACAGCATTGCAGTCCACCACATGGAAACTCGGCACAACATAGATTGGGAAGGAACAAAAACGCTCCTAGTCTCAAATTCGAGAAGTGATATACATCTGAGAAGTCTTGAATCCCTGGCTATTCAACACCACAACCGAGAGAAGGCTGTGCTGATGAATATCCAGTGACCCTCAAACCCTGGAATTCAGTTTCTAATGCGTGGAGAACTCTATCGCCGGCTGCGTGAGAAATGGGCAACAAACCCAACGAATAACGGCAACCACGCTCCAGATTCGCAACGTGCCCAACAAATACTGGAGGCCGCGCCCAATATTCGAAGCAGACGAACGGTCGTTACGAAGTAGTGATCTGTGTTGTTGTGGAGCCTGAAGATGATAGTCGCCTGAGCCATTCCACCTCCAGGACTGCTGACTATCGAAAATTTGCGGAAATTTGTTGTTTTTCGAGTGATTGTGAAAATAAGCGTTGATATAAGGTGATTTTTCAGCAAGCTTCTTGTAGTAACGTGCGTTTTTTGGAAGCTATTTTTGGTGTTTGTTAAATAGCTTGAAAACGACTAACGCTAGAGCTCTGAAATTAGAGCCATTGTAAAGCTCTTGGAAAAAAGTTTGATTGGTGCACTGTATTGTAACATGGAAAACGGTCAATTTTTGGCGAAAATATCACAGAAAAAAACGATATTTGACCAGAACAGTTAGCAGATACCAATTCGGTGCCGATCCGGGCGAGCCTTATCAAATGCAACCCCAATGCTCCGGTTGCAAACCGGTCTGCTCAAATTAAGATTGTTCTGCTTACACACGTCTTCTTCAGCAGGGGATTGCAATACCAAGTTTTTCAACTCTATATCGATATGTCTACTTTATTTTTCCAAGTATTGGGATCACAATACTTTCTCGTTACCGATACCAATACTTTTTCGACACCGATACTTCAACAATTAAAGAAGATGATGGTAACTGATGAACTGCTTAAGAAAAAACTCAGAATGAAAGTCTTATTATGAAAGTTTTGACAATTTCATAATGATTAAAGGTAAGCCTAATGCTGTTTAGGGCTCTTCACTATTAACGATACTGAGTCTATATTTCTAAAAAATGTTTGATACTTGTCAATACCATCGATACTACCAATCGAAAACACCGGCAACCGGTAGTCACAGTGGTATTTAAAAGGCATCTTAAAAACCACAACAAAAACACATTTACCACCTTCGAAGAACACAAAAAGGTCCTACACTTGAATTTTCGGTGAGTCTCCTTTCACCTTCATCAGAAGTTTCGCACGAACATAAATTAAAAGTCACATCACAGGAATCACAGCACCGATTTTCTTCCTGAAGTTTAAACTCCCGCTAGTCTGTCGAACCACTGATCTGTACGTCGCGTGGAATCTGGATTTTCCACTGCTTATCCAGATTGGCTCCAAGCTCTGGCCGAACGAGCTAGTTGATGTTGGTGTAGCTTGGACTTACTAGATTCATCGGTGGCTTGTGGCTTGCTTCGAATCTGTGGATGGCGAGAGATTCTAAAGCTCTTAAGTGTCTATCTTCTAGCACGTTTGATTTGAGCAGCACTTCTGTTTTGTTCCATGCAATTTCGTGCTTTGTTTTGCTCGAATGCACAGCAATCCCGTTTTTGCTATCTTTGTTAACTGCATTTGCATGCTCGTTCAGTCTCACCAACAGCTGTTTACGGGTTTCTCCGATGTAGGTGGCCTGGCACGTCTTAACGGGACCTTGTAGACCACTCCTCGTTGTGTGAACGGGTGGATGGTGGGGACTGGGTTGGTGCCCCCACCGGGGGGGCGGGCCCCCGGGGGGGGGAGTTCTCACTTCGTGCTTGTCTTTGCTCCGCGTCCCGTACTTGTGTGTAGGTGGTGGGTGACTGGTTTGAAAGCAAGAAGTGAGAACTCTCCCACCTCTACCCCCGCCCCCCGATATTCGCACCAACCCAGTCCCCACCATCCACCCGTTCACACAACGAGGAGTGGTGTACAACGTTTTTTTATTTCTTGGAAGGTGGTAAATGTGTTTTTGTTGTGATTTTTTTTAGATACTACCAACAATTCGAACCCTATACCAAAAAGTATCGGTGTTAGTATCGAAATTCTATAGTATCGCACACCTCTGTTCTTCAGACGAGTTTTGAGTAATTTTTTGGTTAATACTGGTACTGAAAAATACATTAAAAAAAAACACTAAAAAAATCTTTTTAGTTTTGTCCCCAGAATTCTTTTGTCTTAGTCGGCAGAAGTTGATGCAGCTTATGTGCCTTGTGTCTAGTGTGTATTTGTTTCTATTGTTCCCATGTTGACTGCTGTGTACTTGTGGGCATAACTACGTTTCGCTTAAAATTGTGAATACTTGAGTCTGGATAAAGGCAAGATACCTACTTGGTCCTAATTATAAAAAAAAAAGTACTGAAGTTAGTAATTACTCCTGTGTATTTACTTCACTTCAGAACTACTTAGCCTAACGAACAACGTTTGAAAGAAATTCCATAGTTTCATGCATTTTAACTTTCAAATACAGTAATGAAATAATAGATTTGTGTCTGTATTTATTTAAAATTAACTGAACATGTACTACTTCACCCAGTCCCTTCACTAGTCCAACCATTGTCGACTCATGTCGACAAAGAGTTACATTTGGGTTCCCATGTTATCATAATTGAAGACTGAGACCACATGTAATTCCTACGGTTCCAGGTATTGGTGGAATCAGTAAAGAACATATGTTCCCAACACATCTTGGTATCAGTATAAATGGTGAAGCTGTCAACAATATAACTCACATGTACCAATACTTTCTTTATTTGCAGTTCTAAAGATTATAAGGGAAGAACATGCTGGGTAAATATTCATTTAGTATAACTGGATCATTTTTCCAGTGAAGCCAGTCCAGTTTTGAGCTTGTTATTTGTTTGTTTATGTATGCCTAGTGCAGTGGCCTGGAGAGAGCATACGAGCAAAGTCCCTGCTAGCCGTAGTAGTGTGTGAGGCTCCTACAGCAGCCATGGGATTTATTCTGGACAAAACTTCGGTCCCTACGTTGTTTGGAGATTTCCTTTTTCGAATCCCTGAGTTTTCCCCTCCTCTTACTGAACTTCTTTCTTCCTTTAATTGTCCAGGAAAGTTCAGAATTGCGCTGGTTCATATGTAGAAGCATTAGATTGCTTCAGTTTTTTTTTCAAACTGATCGAATTTAATAAAAAAAAAATGATTTCAAGATAGGCTACTGAAGTTTTTTTGTTAACAAAAGCAATTACGGCTTGAGATCAATACTGCAAGTCTACATTGTTTGAAGAAAAACATCAAAAGGAACTACAATACTTGTGCCAGTCACACATGAAAAGGCCTCTTTCGAATTGGAACTAACCTTAGGAGTACAGCCGATTTTAAAGTCCCATGCGCAACGTTAGCTCTGTTAGAGATCCCTTTGGATCCCGAATAAGTGAGCAGCAGCCCAGAAGCAGAATATTTTCAGCCGGTCTGCGACAAGCTTTTTGCAAACTAAAAACGGTCTGCGGGAAGAGGGAGATGTCTACGGGTGGCATGAAGGGTGTGAAGATGGAATTTTGCATTGTGTAAAATTTTGAGTTAGGCCTATTTGGGTTCATGAACAAGTTTCTTGCGACAACTTTTTGTCGAGACCTTTGTAGGTTGTTTTAGCTAAACAACTTGAGAACGACCAAACCTATCGTCATTACAATAGCACCATTCAAAAGCTCTCTATAAAATAACACTACCAAGTTCGCTAAAATTCACAACTCGGACTCGTGCTTAGTCCAACAAATTTTCGATACCACCCAGATATCTTCATCAGGCCTTGAGGATTTTTCTGCTTTCTACATCAACAACATCGTTGTT
>JAHWFP010157865.1:75493-110153 GCA_023313725.1 Lithobius niger | reverse complement strand
GAGTCCGAGTTGTGAATTTTAGCGAACTTGGTAGTGTTATTTTATAACGGATCGATCTTTTCACAGTATGAATTGCAGCGATGTTTTTCGAGTCAAAAGCTCTCGAAAAAACGGTTAAAATGGTGTATTTGAACGTCAAAATGGGTCAATTTTTGGCAAAATTATCGCAAAAAGAAGAATAAGACAGAAAAAAGTGCAGGATAAATCGTACTGCAACACTGCCAGCCGTACTGCGACGTAGCGTCGCGCGTCGCTCTGATTCTGCTACAGGGAGCAGCAGCAACCATGGTGGTCAAAGTCGTGGCCTCCAAACCAAGTGGTTGCCAGTTTGAATCCTGCCACTAACAAGTGTGCATGTGAGACTAAAAAAAGGTGACCGTGCTGAAAATCGGCCTTAAACTGTTACCAGTTGATTGTTTGCGCTTTCTGGGGTTAAGAGTACTTCCTGCACCGTAAATAACAACACTAAATAAATTTTGACAAGACAAAGGGAAAATGATGGGATTCAAAGCCAACCTGTTGATTTCAGGTTTGACTTTAGTGTGTGCCTTATTATGCTTTATTAATAATAATAGGTACAGTATTATACAGGGTGGTCCTCAAAAAACTGATGTCCCAACAGTCTAAGTCCAGCTTTTCTAGTTAGCAACCCTCAGAACCAGAAGAGGACAGAAATCAAATCTAATGAAACAGGAAGATTTCTGTCATCTCCTGGTTTGGGGGGGGGGGGGGCTAACTAGAAAAGTTGAACTTAAAAAATGTTGGGTCATCAGTTTTTTGTGGACCACCCTGTACAGGTATCTAAAGTTTGTAATAAACGATAGTTGTATTTACCTTTGCAGTCAGGAAGGGGACCATCAAGAATCGCTACAAAAATTACTGTTAGCTGAAGGGGCAACAAGTGTTGCGAAGAAAAGTGACATGTCCAGTCAAAAATTAAAGGTCAGCTCACTCCGAACACTATGGTTTAAAACCATATTTTCTCTTTTCAGGATATTTTATTTTTTTTATGTGCAGAGCTTTCCTGTTGTTGTCGTGTGAAGTTTGGTCTGATTATGATCAGCCCAAGTATAGTAGAACCTCGATTATTCGAACTAATTGGGTTTGAAGAGTGTTCGGGTGATCCAATTTACATGCAAAATAAAAGAGGAAAACTTGTTTTTCTTTACTCAGTTTTAGTGTTTGTGTGAACTTTGCTTGATTGTATAAGACTACTGAAAAGAAAACTTTGCATGACATGACACTAGGAACATAATTAAAGCAAAATCAATGCATATTCCGTCTCTAAGAAACGACAAATTTGTGAATATTTCGTAAAAATGGAAGTTTGGATAATCAGGATTCGGATAATCGAGGTGCAACTGTACACTATTTTGTGCGCTTAGTCTTACAACATTTATCAAAAGACTAAAATATTATTAAGTACCTAGCTAGCCATAGTTGTAAATCCTATTCTGAAATCTGAATGTGGGTTGCCTTGAGGTACGATGGCTGAACGCTGATCAGAATGTTACTTACTGTATTTCACATGCTGTTAATTAACATTGAGACGGCTGGGATTATTTTAAATACTTATGGGCATCATATTGTTAATGTGTTCAATTCTCTCCCTTCTGAGGTTGTTGTCCACCAGACTTGTAGTATTTAATGCCAGCCTGTGGAATGCTGATCATTCATTCCAGTTTTGTAAGATGGAACTGATCACTTTTCAGTCGTATTTTTAATTTTCTTTTTAAAAATCTGTTATCTTTTGTCCGGCTATTGTTGTAGTTTTTGTGGGCTGAGTTCACTCTGTGGCTCCTCCTTGATTGATATGTTTCCTGTGGCCACAAAGTATCATTAATTTGGACACCAATTAATAATCTTTTATTTAAAGGTTGCAAAGCAAGTGAAAATACTATTAATATTACTACTTTTTTTTTTTTGTAGGAAGCTGTTCTTGACAGCATAGGAGAATTGCTGACTGAACTAGAAAGCAGGTAGGTATGAAGCCTCCCTCCGCTTTGTATCCTGACCTGAGTATCTAATACCAGTAATAACTAACCTGTGCATCTTTGTGAAATTAATTCCTATTTTGTTGGTATAACAGTGGCTTTAATATTGCCGCCCAGGCGTCCCATTACATTCACACCAATGAAGTAATTATGACGACAGGGAAGTCACGGACAGTACAAGCATTTCTTAAAGTTAGTTATGGTTACTCCCTTGATATTAATGTTTCTTTCGGAATTTTGGGTTTGGTATACTTAATAATTTTTTTTTTAACCCCAGAAAGCTGCCAAAAAAATAAAGTTCCAGGTAATAGTTGCAGAAAGGGCCCCATTTTATGATGTAAGTATTTTTTTTTGTATGTTTTGTTGACTGTGTCTCTATGATGTGCTAGAGAACTTGTGCCAATAGTCCATTCTCTCGATCCATGCTGAATACAGTGTGCGTGATTTACAAGTAGATAGAGGCTTGCCTGGTACCCCAGTTCATAAAAAGTTGTTTGATGCTTGTCTTCAGTCTTAACCTCCTGAGACTCAAGCTAACATGGAACCTTTTTGTCCCATGTCCCATGTGATACCTATTACCTAGGTAGGACAGTCGCAGGATTCGAACCGGCTTTCGAAGACGACGATGTTTGGAGATAAAGGACTCTGACCACTGGGGACAAAAAAAGTTGCTGCTGAATTCTACTGCAGATGTGTCATTGAATTTTATTGTAACTATAAGACACCGTCTAGGTTTAGAAAAGTAACAGTAATCTGTTGCACATCTGGTACTGGAAAAACTGACAACACAACAGCAGCGAGGATATAGTCGATTTAAAAAAAATGAGCCCGACGATCTACAATCGCCATACACTTTACTAAAACACCTAAAGTTTCAGTTTTTTTTGGCTCTTTTTCAAATTGGTTCTAGTAAAGTTTATGGTGAGTGCGAGTACGTCGGGCTCACCTTTTTTAAACAGACTTTCCCTGCTGCTGTTGTGTTGTCAGCTTTTACGGTAGGAGATGTAGAACAGCCTATTGTTTTTAAGCCTGGATGTTGTCTAAAGCTGCAATCTGCTGTAAGTTTGTTTATAGTTAACTAGCATCGTACCCGGGTTCGCCCGGGGATTTGTTTGACCTGTGGTTTTTTCCCAGTACAGTATTTGCTCGGTGCTGCCTGACCGTTCACTGCAACAGTAGATTTTTGTTTGTGTAACACTCCCCCTTTCCGCCAATCCTCTCCCTCCCCTCTCCCCTCCTCCTTTTATCCCGTCCTCTCCCTCTCCTCTTGGTTTCCTTCCCTTCCTCCTCTTTGCTATACATAGTTGAATGTGGACGGTTATTTGAATTAATAGCAAATACCCCCAGAAATTCTCTTTTAGGTTGAGTGAATGCGTAATCATATGCTTAATGGTACATGTAACAGCTCACTTCCCTCACCCCCCCCCCCCCACTCCCAGTCTTTCGCTGTGGCGTAAGCGATGCGTACCGTGTGAAAAAGAAGTGTGCATGACGTCATGTAATACTTGCCCTTGAGGTTACCACGGTGTTTGGTTAGGAGGATAATTGTTAGAGCAAATTGTTAGTCGAGGCAACAATGTGCCAATTTTAACTTCTTTTCAGGGCAACGACGTCCCAGTTTTAACGTCAAGCCAAAGAATTGACACACTCGCACGTTTTCATTGTTCCCCTTCCGGGGGTGGTCGTTGCGGTTGCTTCATTCTGCTATGAGACTTTGGTTTATAATGTAAGATGCGTTGCCGATCTGATCTTCACCAAATGTATGGTGATTTGTTAATTCTCCAGCTTATGCTCATTAAAGGTTCTCCTACCACCGACCCCTGTTTCAAAAATATCCAATCACAATACTGGTCTCATATTCTCGTGATGCCAGCGCCGACCTTTGTGTTGTGGTTGTCTGTGCTACTTAGTTAGTGTTATGTACTTTTTATGACAGTTTTTGAAGGTTGGTGAAAATAATGGTTTTGGTTTATCTGTCGGTGTTTGGGTGCTACAGATTTTCGACCGTGGTTATGGCGAATTTTGCTAGTTAGTTGAGTAATCCCCCTAATTGATTCACCTATGATTCGTTTTTTTACATCAGTGGGGGGCTGCCCGCTTTTAGGGAAAGAGATTTTGTAGTGGATCGAAATTGGGTATACATTTTGAATAAAATTACATTAAAGTATTAGTTACTGGCGTGGTTTAAGTGACGGGGTTCTGTATGACGGAAACTTGTTGAAGCATGCTGGGAAGTTTTTTTTATAGCCAATGATATCGGTTGTAGGTTCTGTATGTTAACTGCAGCAAGTCGTTTTTGGTTGTGGGAGCTGGCTAGCTCTGTAGCTTGCTAGGGGAGATTGGTCTTTAACTGCGTACCAATCTGTGTTGTACAGTTGTGCTGGCTGCATGTGGTTCATGGCATTTGCGGGTGTGTAGACCAGGGAGCAGAGGCTTTCTCTGCTGCTTCGTTTCCTGTGTCAGTTGCTACTGTTGCTCAGTAACTTCCTTGGTGCCGGTAGGCAGGGTGTGTAGGGTTTGGCTTATGGCTGCGCTGGTTATAGGCGGGCTAGTATGGATTCTGGACGTGGGAGGCAGGTTGCTGCCTCGGATGACGTTTTTAGGTTGCCACCTTTCGGTGGGTGGTGGCGGGCCAGTTGCTACAAGCAGTCTGTCCATCGGTAGAACCAATAGCGAGGATATACTGGAGAATTTGAAAATTCTACCAGAAAATTTACTAGTTTTTGTAGGAGAATTGGAAATCTCTTGGGTATCCGAACATGCAGTTCTACGGTGGAAGCCTGCCCACCTCCCTTGAGCAAGGTGAGCCTTGTCAAAGTTTTTTTTTAAAAAGTGCCTTTATTTTCTGCATTTTTCTTCTTGTGGAATAACACTTTCTACTTCGCAGCAATCTTCCTCATTGTGTTACAAAATGGGATCTCCATCTCCCTCCACCAATCGGCACGTTTCCGCTACGTCACAAGCCTCATTAACTCCGTTAATTATGCAAAAAAACCAACGTCACTTCCGGCTCTACCCCTGTCACCCCCTCCCTGTCTGCTTACTACCACTCTCTTTCTTGCCGCTGGCACAATCGGTCGTAATCTAGGGATGGTTACGATCCTTGTTTGGTGCATAATTAATTGTTCTGTTGGGAACAGTGTGTTGAATTCACGTGCTTTGACAATGACTACATCGCATACAACGGAGGATTGAAAAAAGGCCCAACGTACAAACAGCGCTGCTTGAAGCTGAGACTAGCACGCGGGTGAGGAGAAGCATTGGCGCTG
The DNA here is from genome assembly GCA_023313725.1 of Lithobius niger. Lineage (NCBI taxonomy): Eukaryota > Metazoa > Arthropoda > Chilopoda > Lithobiomorpha > Lithobiidae > Lithobius > Lithobius niger. Next base: position 104,890 of record JAHWFP010157865.1, on the reverse strand, counting down.
TTTCGAGGTTAGTTCAAAACAATATGGTGGAATGGGCGTTGGTGCAGCCGTCATAAAAGTTAGTGAATGTTTTCGGCAACGATTTGGGTGGAGCAATTTGTCAGTGAAATATTTGGAGGTAAGTAATTGCTTGTCCGCTCTATCTAGTCCGTATGCAATTATGTGTCCATAGTGCGATGTTGTATTGAGTACGGGAGAATTATTTTTTCCGAGTATTGTTTATAGGTTGACGGAAACGGACGAATTCTGGCGTGGGCGTTGTCGAATTTCGAATTTTGTTTTCTTTACAATCGACGAAGTAAGACGTGTGTGAGATAAAATTGGTGAATAATAATTTAACATCCAAATAAGTCCAATATTGAGCGCCAGGCTGGATAGGATGGTGACAGTCGGCGGCCAAGGGGTGTTTCTGGCCAGGAGTGATTTTGACCGGGTGTGTGGTGATTAAGCAACAGGTGGTGGTTCGAGGAGCCTGTGTAGACGCAGAGGCGTTGCTTGTGGGTGAGCTGACAGAAAATATTGTTTTTTTTTTATTAAACACGTGGGCCAGGTTAGGCTTAAAGAAATGAGCACATGGCGTGCGGGCAGTTTGTTGCGTCGTGGCCCAGAATGGGCAGCCATTGGGGCATCCCGTGCAGTGTTGCAGAGGTCGGTTACACATAAGGTGGTGGCAACAGGATTTGTTGTCATGGTTGCAGACCGGCGTGACCAGTGAGGTGCTGTCGCAGGGTGCGGCGGAGGATTTATATTGGTGGGAATCGGTGGTTGGCCGGACCGGGATTAGGCCAGAGGCCCCAAAAGTAGTGGAGACGGATGCTTCCGACGTTGGGTGGGGAGTGTCGATGATAAGGGCTGAGGCACAGGGTCGATGGACACCCAAGGAGGCGTCATTGCATATCAATGCGCTATAATTGTTCGCAGTCCTGAGGGCATTCGAAGCCTTCGCGGAGTTGCTAAGCGATCAGGTAGTTCGAATTCTATCCGACAGCATGGTAGCGGTATGCTACATAAATCGACAGGGCGGAACGCAGTCACAGACCTTGAAAGCGCTGGTCCGCTCACTAGACACGCTGCGACGAGGGCCAGGTTGTACAGAGCTAACGGCAGCTTTTGTGCCATGGCGCTGGAATGTGAAGGCGGACGGCCTGTCAAGAGTTTTCTCGGACAGGTTTGACTTCAGGTTGTGCCCGGCGATGTTCTGGGAGATTTGCAAATGGTTCGGGACACCAGAGATAGATCTGTTTGCATCACTAGCCACGGCCCAGCTGCCAGGGTTCGGTGCGTGGGGCACCAGGGGGCTGTGGTTACGGATGCATTTAGTGTAATTGGGGGTCGTTTGTGTCTTACTTGTTTCCGCCATGTCCGGTGGTGGGCCACTGTGTGAAAAAATTAGTGAATGACCAGGGTGAGCGGTGATGGTAATCCCAGCTTGGGAGAGTGCGGCCTGGTTTGTGAAGCAGGCGGCCTTGGCAAGTGACGGACCCTACCCCTTAAGATGAAGGGGTTCGCTGCTCTGAGACCCTTACGAGGGTGTGGAGGTGGAGGACCAGTGGGGACCCTTGTTAGTTTGAGCATTGGGACGAGGTTGTAGTGGATGCCGGGGGTCAGCTGCCAGTCGTTGGATGCGATTTCTGTAATTGCACTGCAGAATAATCTATCCCATTTTGTAACATAGTTAGGAAGATTGCTGCGAAGTAGAAACTAAGATTCTACCAGAAAACTTGTTCTCACAAGAGAATCTCTTAAGTTCTACGAGTAGAATCTGACGAAACTGTGTTGCAAATCAGCGCCCATTCGCCTCCCTGCACGATATCGGAAGAGGCTTTGCCACAAGAAAGGAGTGTAGTAAGCAGACAAGGAGGGGGTGAGTGGGGTAGAGCCGGAAGTGGCGCTGTTTTTTTGCATAATTAACTGAGTTAATGAGGCTTGTGACGTAGTGGAAACGTGCCGAATGGTGGAGGGAGATCCCATTTTGTAACACAATTTCATCAGATTCTATTCGTAGAACTTAGATTCTCCTATGAGAACAAGTTCTCTGGTAAAATCTTCATTTTTTTTTACATGAAATAATGTTTTAACAATGAAACCATTTTTGAAATATTGAGATCTGGTGGAATTGGAGAGTATTGATCGAGAGAGTATTTCTCCTTTAAAAGAAAAATGCAAATTATACCAGAAAACTTCCCTAGTTTTTGTAGGAGAATTGGAATTTTTAGAGTATCCGAAAGTACGGTTCTACCGATGAGTTTTACGGATCCTACTGCTGACTCCTGTTCAAAAAATATGTAATCACAGTCCACGTCTCATTCTCCTGACTTCCTCCTCAAGCCAATTCTGGCCTCCTTCTCTGCATCCCCACTTTTGGATAAAAGACCTAATAAATGCTTCAAAAGCATTGGTTTATAACCAAGCACTTGCGTATTAGCCAATTCGTGGAGTAATTGATAGACCTTACAGTAAAATATTGATTATCCAGTACACTTATAAGGAAACAACATTTTTTATTTATTTTTTGTATGCTTACTTCCAGGGTCAAGAAATGGCGCTAAGCTTAGCAAAAGATGGGATCAAAACGACAGTGATCACCGATTCTGCTGTGTTTGCAGTCATGGCCCGTGTAAATAAAGTAATTATTGGGACGCACACCGTCATGGCTAATGGCGGGTAAGAATAGCTTTGTTATAAAAATTTGCTCAAATCATGTAAGTGAAACCACTTTGATGTATTTATTATGGCAAATTTCAATTTTTACCCAATGGCCATCACATTGAGCAAAGTATTAGTGGGGGGAGGGGGGGGGAAGCAGTGAACTAAGGGCGGATCAAGAGTGGTGTGGCCCCGTCACTGTACCAGAAAAGCTCTATTTGTTGAGATTCTTGCTTTCTCCGACATAATTTAGTTAGGAAAAGGAAGAAAAAGGGAAATTTATCCTGTGCTACTGTTTTTGATTATTGAAAAGGAGTAGGTAGGAAAAAACATAGTTTAATGTAAAAATATGAATGGAGCTTGAGGATGTACAATCACATTGTACATTGGGCACATGTCATCATTGTGCCCTAGCTGTGCCCTCAGCTGGAAGAGTATAAATCAGTTAAGCCCTGATCAGACTGAAATCTGGCGCGCAGTTGTGAAGTATGGCACGGAAAACGCCTCATACTTAGATCAGCACCTCAATAAGTCAACCACCCTGCAGTGGATCAATTACTATGCCTTTTGCACGTCATGTAGTATCACATAGCTTCAAATTTTACTCTTGCGTGTTTCGAGCATACAGTTCGTAACTTTAAAAAAAAAGGCAGTTCCTTCCGATACAATTCCTCTTGCTGCTCTGAGAAATTGTAGTATCTTTGCACGCCTCTCAAATTGTTGCAACAGCACCTGTGATTAACCCAGAGACTCGATGTATAGCGCATTCGAATCGATCTCGTTGATAGGTAACTTCTACAGAGTGATAAATTGGGCAACGCAGTAGCCATTGTCGTTTTATCTGCTGGAAGAACAAATTACGAATTATGTGTGGTCAATGTATCCTTTTCAAGTTTTTGCTTGTAGCAAACCTATTCTTAAAATCCTAAAATACTGCTAAAACCATGAACCTCACAAGACAAAGACATGGGCACCCTTCTGCATGCTGTACAGTTATGGTCAGTGTAATATGGACAGTAGAACTGTTGACTTCCCTGCTGTGCAGTCTTCTGCATTACTTTGCAGTAGTGGTGCCTTTACTAACACTGGCTAACAACAAATTGTTCGCAAACGCTAAACCACTGCAAATTTTAAATGGAGTGTTATGATTAAATGATAAACCATTTATTGTTGCCCCTGTAGAAACATCCAGATTTCACTCTTTGTGACCATACTATCTATTTGCAGTAACTACTGTATGTTGAACTTTTTAGTTTTTGATGCAATTCAACTGCTCGACCCTTATTGATCAGCTTTGCTCAATAAACTTCAGATCTGTTTTACGTTTCGGTTTAATTTTAATATTCATCAGTTGCTATCAAACTTGTATGTCACGGTTATTTTTTTTTTCAATTTTAGCTTAAAAGCAGTGAGTGGAAGCCATGCTGTTGCTTTGGCAGCCAAGTACTATTCAGTTCCCGTAAGTTCAACATACTTGTAATTTTTATTTAGTTTGTGTCCTTTTTTTTTTTTTACATTTCATTGCCTTATGTTATCTGAATCAAACCAATCCTTGTATCCTTGACTTGGCTCTTTTTCAAACTTCACTGGACATTTTTTAAGCAGAAAGAAGTCTGATAAAAGGGAAGGGGCAAAACCGGGGATTAACACCTGGAAACCTTTGCCCATGGAAGGGACCAAGAAAATGGCCGGAATAGATTCCATGGCTGGTGAAGGAGCATGGTAGACTTTCTAACTGATGTAACCTGCAGATCTGGCCGAACCTTCGGCATTGCTCCTTTCCAGGTGGTAATTGGATAAGTTTAATTCAAACAGCTTGACCGAGATTTGCCACTACTCAGCTCCTAAAGCTCAGCAGCTACTAAAAAAGAAATTTTAAAATAGCTGAAATAAAGGGTACAGGAATGACGAGGGAAATGCTATGCATATTTAGTAAGGCTACACTGATACCGTTACTGGATCGGATCGATTGCCTATATTTGGGGTATTGAATCTGTATCGGCAACTTACACTGAAATATCGATAACTCTAGGACCATTTGAGATAACGACATGCGGTTTGCGACATTTTGCTCAGGAAATCACTGAGTGTCTACGTAACTATCTTTTAACTGTTCATTACCATTTTGAAATTTTTCATTTTAATAATTATTGGATTTTTGACCAAAACTGCACGCAAAAGTTGACACACAAAATTATGAATTCAATTTCGGAAGTATCGGTACCAGCAAAGTCGGTAGCGGTGCAGCCTTAATATTGAGACATTTTCGTGTCAGAATTGGGACTATCAGACGTCCCATACTAAGACTGGGACGGAGCGGTGGTGATCTGATCTCTCAAGTTGCTTTTCCCAGAACAGAATACTGGCTTTTTCAGGACTCAGGATGGAATTTTCAGTCCTATGGTGCCTCCCGTAGCCAGACTATGTTGTAGTCCAATTTTTTAATCGTACAGATTTTTTTTTTTATGGAATGCATACTACATAGAAAAGAAAGACTTTGAGTATTTATGTAGAGTCAAGAACTTCCAGGAGTGGCCTATTTTTTTGTGCAAAGTGTCCTAACTTTATATTCTTTCTGAGTTCATGTACACACAGAGTACAATTGGGCTACAAAATCCGCGTTGCCGTGGCGTATTATCAATGCTTACCACCTAAGGCTTTTCTCTTGGCTAGCGGGCTTGGCCCGATAGTAGACAGAATGGTACTCACACTGCAGTGCGTTGAATACACCGTTAATATTGGTGATAAACCGTCCGCCATCACAATTCGCCATGCTTAGATCAGACTCTGGAGGAATAGGAAAATATAGCGAACTTTACCAGCCTGACCTTTCTAATGCCAAAACTAATCACGTTTCCTTTGTTTGAATGACAAAATAACAAAAGAAAATTCGAGTGTGGTTTGGGGGGGGGGGGCCCGCATGTGCAGATAAAGCTAGTAACGGGAACTGAACTATCACGAGCTATCTTGCAGTTTTCTTTGAACTTTATTGGTTGTACTTGCAAAGTTGTCCGTATAAGTCTATACTAAGGCTGTGCAGATACCAATACTGGTACCAGGACCAGCTGCAGGTATCACTGGTACTGGTATCGGACCGGCACCGGGTAAACAAGTACCGGAATCAGCTTGTTTTTTTCCATAATCGGCATTTTCGTACATTAATAATATGGCATATTGTTCCGAATGCTACTAAAAGTTAGCCTGCAACTAAGCCAGTAAAGGATTATGCCTATAAGTATAAAATGTTTACTTAACACAGAAATGTTTACATGATCTCGTTGAGCAATAAAGTGTTTAGCGAACAATTCGTTTGTAACAGTGTTACGTTTGTTACACCATTCAATTCTTAACTTATCAACACTGTGCTGACTATTATGTTATCGTTTGACATCGGCATTGGCACCGGCATGGTATCGGCATTGGCACATTATCCGCACATGACCAAAAGTACCTGTACTGGCATTGGACGGGTAAACGGGCACCGGTATTGAACCGGTCTCAGGGAAAGTGGCACCGGCGCAGCCTTAGTCTATACCGATTAGCTTTTTACCTGTCAAACCGAAACCTAGCCGACCATTCAAAAAGAGCTTGCATACAGAATGATCAGAATGAATTAATGTGGAAGTAGCAAAGTCAAATGCAACTTGAGCAGTTGCTGGAAGAATACGTGGTAAATCTCTACTTGTCAAAATTTGCAACTGGAGATCAAAAAACAGTTTTGGTGATCGACGATTGACAGGCTACTGATTAGTTGTTTTCTTGGACATGCTAAAGCTCTAAGCTCTGATGTATGCGGTCAGTCTATAAAAATATTATTTTGCAAATGTGCGATTTTTGTGGGATAGTATTATTTGTTAAATATTAACAACACAAATCACATGTTTGTAAAATTTAAAAATTAAATATCAAAAATTAATATATTTTTAGTTTCTGTCAAATAACTTCCTAGTGATTTGAGCTTGTAACAGACATTGGCTCACCCTCATACCTACTTGTGCGCTTGAAACGGTAGTTGACTTTTGTTGGCGCCAAAATCATTTGTTTAACAGCAAGGACTTTTAGGTTTGGCGCCAAAACCATGAGCGGACGTGCAGGAGAACGTGGCCAAGTATTGTTGGCCACGATTGGTAAAAACTTTGTAACCAAGAACTGGATTGGTTAATGAACTCAAAAGCTGATTGGTTGTCCGGTTGATCCTTGAAGCCGACAGGAGCATATAAAAAGCAAGGGTTTCGGAGTGCGATGTTCAGTTCTCGTTGATTCTTGTGTTGAGAATGTACGTTATAATGTAACCCAAATCTTGTAATGATTATTCCGTATTCAACAAGGTTTAACTATTTCAAGTTTGGCTTCTACATTGAACATGCGTTGCATGCTGGAGGTTTGAAATTTACAAAAGTGAAAAGCTCATTTTGAATCAAACTGGTTAAAATGGTGTAATGGTTTATCAGAATCGGTTACAATTAGGCAAAAACATTAAATTTAGCCAGTGAACCAAGATTCAGATAAAATATTTTTCTTTATGCTGAGAAAGTGCAATACCTGTCAATTTTTGCATTATTGTCTAAATGATGCTGTCTTGCCTTCAAAGATCGCCGGCCGCCTCTGTACCCTACCGCTCATGCGCGGTTCTCCCTATATAAGAGAGGTGTCCGAAAGTATCGTCATCTCTTTGTCTCAAGCCGCTCTGGAACGGGTTACGGCGGCCTATCTTTTTGAACTTTCTGCTGGAATGAAGCCATCGTGGCTCCCTCCCATTGCCTCCCGGGAACGACCCACTCTTGAACACGAATCATCTCCACTCTTTCACCAAATGACCTGATTGCATCCTTTCGGCCAACCCCTCCTGCCGCCCGCGACGATCTGGCGTCCGCATGGTCCGGGATGCCCATGTTGCCGAAAACGAATTGGTTCTTCGCCTCAAGAAGGCCTTCACACTCCGCCTCCTCCCATCCTTACGGCTTTGGAAGAGGTCCCACGTCAAGCCAAAACACACTACCGTGAAGCTTACGGCAGTTCCGTCAAGCCTTTCGACTCTCACTCACCTCCAACATTTCATCTTGCAGGGATCACAATTTGATCTGTAACAAACCCACAACTGGACATAACCGTAGCTTCCGCTGTCCTACTCCTTGCCCACTTGCCGGGCCGACACGCAAGATCGGACAGCATCTACCGCAAGCCTGGGCAACCCCACACGCCACTCCCCATCCTTACAGCCTTGGTAGAGGTCTTACATCAAGCCAGACGCTCTACGTAAAGCCAATGAAACTCCTGTCAAGCCTCACCCACACAGATCGGCCTTTCGGCCACTCCCTTCATCTCCCGACAAATCGCCTCGCAGGGATTACAGTCTAATCTGAAGTAAAGCTCACATCCTTGTTGACTCTCTAGATCGTCCCGAAGCTTCCGCCGCCTCACTCTCCGTCCTCGTGCCGGGCCGACACGTGAGATTGGGTAGCGTCCACCTCAAGCCACGACAGCGCCACTTCCCCGTCCTTACGCCGCTGACAAGAAACGTTAACACTCCACCCTTTCGGCCACGTCCAACGTGCCGCCTGTTACCGCACCTCAAATCACATCGTCCACCCTAACGCCCACTTCGGCCTGTCGACTGTGGCGTTCACTGGACACCGGCTTAGCCGGCACATCCATGCCGCCCTTTCATCATCAACGCACTCAATCTGCCGGTCTCTGGGATCCTGAGGCCTTTGTGGTGGAATCGCCAAAGCTCTTATACGCCCACCATGCAGACGTAACCTGGTCTTTACGTCACCAGTAACTGCCGATGTTTGTCAACACGACACTCTCTCCTCCTTTCCACAACCGGGATCCAACTGCTTCCAGCAAGTCCTTCACCCTTTCGACCCATTAAAAAAAAAACGTAAGGCTTCTTTCTCTTACGACCATCTGCACCTCCTTCTCCCATCCTTACGCTCACTGAAATCGACAGTTCTTCTCGCTTCCCACAGCCCTGACGCCACTGCCCATCCTTACAACAGCTGGGTGCCCGTCTCAGCCCTGGGTGTTTATGTCGCCAACGTTACAACACGACTCATCGTTCCAGCCATCGGTCTCTTCCAACCCCGTCCTTTCGTCCTCAGATGGAAACCTCCAACATCAAGCCCGACTCGTCAGCCTGCCTTCCCGCTTTTAGATCAAGTTCTCTGCTTTCTTACGTGGCTCCAAGCCAAACAACGTTCCATCCTTTCGACATGCCTCGCACTCCAACACCATACTGTGCCTTACGTTACAACTACTCAGCCTCAATTTGGTATAGCCAGCTTTCATTTCCGCTTCCGCCGCATCGGATTTCCCGCCTTTCACCATTCAAATGATAGTTTTGTTGTCCTTCATGGAACTACCTAGCACCCTTTCCACCCAGCTGGTTCATCATCGAACTTTGTGCTTTTAAAGATAGTCATCAACCACAATGGTAAAAGTACGTCACTCTAAGACTTTCGAAGACGAAGTGGACTTTTACTTCGGTCGCATCCCAGTCATTGACAACCCAGGGTCTTGCAACTGCCCCGGTAACAAACGCCCGGGCAGATTAGATCCTCATAAGGGCGTCTGCCAGTTTCACAGACTTCGCGAATATTACAACGCCCTGTGCCATATCTGCGTCACCATTCCACTCAATGAGTGGAGAATCATAGCTGCCACCTATCACGCCTCCGTCATGCGCAAACGACAACATTTGAAACGTGCCCACTCCCTCCAGAAGCAAGAGAAATCCAACAAATTAGCCGTAGACACCACGTCATCTAAGTCTCTAGGGAAAGATTCCCTTCCTCCCCCCCTCCCACAAAGGAAAGCTGACTCTCGACTGACGTGTCGCCTCTTCTTAAATCAGTGCTTAAAAAAACCCACTAACACCCCTCAATCTTCCTCCAGGACCCCGGAGTCAGCTTCTTCCTCCGCCACCAGTGCAACTCCGACAACCCCCGGTGCAACAACTCATCCAGATTCCACGAATTCAACCCCACTTTCTCAAGCTTCTTGGCTGTATTCACCGATAGACCACTCCTCCGCTTCACCAGCCACCTCTGAAGTGCAAGAAGTGCCATCTTGTTGGTCATCGTGGCTGAGTTGTGAGAGAGCTCAGCCTGGTTGCTGGAGGTTTGCGGATCTGGTCGAACCCCTGGAAAGGGGACCTTGGCAAAGTCCCCGCCAGGACTGCCGGCCAGGGTAGCGTGAGAGGTTACCATGCTCCTTCAGCGGCTATGGGAACTATTCTGGCAATTCTGGACTATCTTTCGGACCCTACGATGATCGGAGGTTTCCCGGATCGAATCCCTGGGTTGGCACCTCCCTTTACCAGATATTTCTTCTTCTCTAAAAGTCTGGTAATGTTCAAAATTTAGCCGGTTCAGCCATACAAGCATTAAGTTGCTTCGGCTGACTTAGGCTCAAAGAAATTAATTAAAAAAAAAAAAACCTCAACTTCACCCCGTCCATCAGGAAATTCAAGCAGTCGAAACCTCATCCCAGCCGGACCAAATCATTCTTCAGGATGACAGCCCATCCTCACCCATCTGAGGTGAACAGCCGGAAGATCCTTTCTTCCCTCCCTTCTCTGAAGAACTCATAACCACTACTTCCCGTTCGCCTCCAAGGCACCAAGATCGTGGAAACTCTTCAGACGAGGACACAGTCCCGAACGAGGGATCTGACCTCTCGGGGACTCTCGTGGATTCCACCTAAGACACCCACATTCAACCCGAAGTCTTGTCCAACATTGAACAGTTGCCAACCAATGATGCTTATCAGCCTCCAGATGATCTCCCTCCACATTCACCGGAGAACAATCTCTTTGGCTGAGACAGTGAACAAAGACCTGAAATCAACTATGTCTCACTGTTCAACTGTTTAAAACACAAACTTCGTTTGAACAAGAGAGCAAGAACACAGTTCTCTGAAAACTTCGAAAAAATCAAACCAATTCTGGACTCGCTTCACTCCCAACTCACTGCACAGGTCACCCTTATCTCTTCATTACAATCACACAACGCCAAACTTCAGGCTTCGACTCTCCAACTCCTAGAAAAGTCTGCAAGCCACATGATCCAACAAGCACTGTCTACTAAATCCACAGACGATTCGCCTCATCAAGGTCTCAACGACCTCATCTCTCTAGCTCCATTGTCACCTTCCTTAATCACATTTTCTCAGCCGACAAGACCATCTTACAGAGCTCCTTGCCGATTTACCCACCCTCTTCTTTCCATCAGACCATTGAACCCCAGAGTTCGTCTTACAACTCTCCCCTCAAGGCCTGTGATCGTTTCGTCCCAATCTGAAATTCAACTTGACCAACACTCGCCTCCAGACCATTTCAACCTCATTTTGCACAACCAAATTTCCGAGACATGGGAGAACTTGACTGCAGCATCCCTAGGCCACACACACAGTCCTTGCCTTTTCTCTCTGGCAGTTCGACAACACCTCGTCTTTTCTGCCTCTTCATCCCAACCTCACTCAGATCTCCAACCACCAAACCTAGAACCTTCCCTGCGACCTTTGTCGTCACAAGGCCAAAGGTTACCATTACGGCATTCGAAATAACCCCTCCAATAACTAACCACCCTGACCTTGCCGGTCTACTTCTTAGGGCTCTTATTTCGCACCTGCTCCCCTCTTTATTAAAAAAAAAACACATAAACAAACCTGTAAAGGGATTTTTTCCCCGAACGTGAGCTCTTCCAAGCCCCAAACCTGACCTCTTCTCCCTTTGGGACCCTTGGAAACACTCTCACCCTTCTCCAACTTGCTGACCGGCAATCTCACCCTTTTTCTGAGCCCGTTCCTTTTACAAAAAAAATAATAATAAATAAAAGAACTACCTTCCTCTGACAACTTCCGTCAATTTTGTCTTCTCTTTCAAAATTGTTAACCTTCCACTGCTCTTAAATTTTGGTTGTGTGACACCCATTCCAAAATAAGTAATAGAAAAGACTGTAAAGAACCCCCCCCACCATCCGATTGATGAGGAACGTTCCTGGACCACTCGACAACTCCTCACCCTCTCCATGTGAAACTGGACTACTCATCACCTCTGACTTTCCTTCCATCCACACGAAGCTCCAACTCTGTCGCCCACTCATCAAGCCTGACAGACATCAGTTTACCACCTGTTCGAAGACACCAAAGCTGAACAAGGTATCTATCTTCTTCTTAACTCCAATAATTGTGGTCATCATTGAATCCCTGTGTCATGTTTGCTGTCACATTCTTGAATGACCACCCAACCTGCCGCCTCCCACAGTACCCCGGGGACTTGTTCAAAAGGTGCCCGCCTCCAAATTTGACGAGGTCTGCCTGTCAATGCAAAATTGACAGGTATTGCACTTTCTCAGCATAAAGAAAGAACATTTTGCCGGCCCCCAGCCAGGCCGGCTAAAAATGGTTTCTTTTGCTGAAAAAAGTGCAATACCGAAGGGCCACCCTGCCTCCCCTCTTGAGTCACCTTTTGACAATCTTGAGACAAAGAGAAGACGATCCTTTCGGACACCTCTCTTATATAGGGAGAACCACGCATGCGCGGTTGGGTACGGAGGCGGCTGGCGATCTTTGAAATCTCAAGGCAAGATGGCATCATTGATACAATAATGCAAAAATCGACAGGGATTACACTTTTTTCAGCAAACGAAACTTTTTTTTAGCCGACCTGGCTGGGTGCCGACAAAACGTTCTTTTCCTGCGAAATACATATTGTAATAATTTAGGACACCTCTATGCTCATGTAAACCAAATGATTAACTTCACAAAACTCTTGTTTGCATTTTTATAATTATTATGTTATTCTGTTTTTCTTTTTTGGGCAGCTGATAGTATGTGCAGCTATGTTCAAGCTTTCTCCACAGTACCTCTGTTCTTACGACCAGGTATAAAATCTACTCTTTAGGCTGAAGATGAAATTTGTGACCAGGTGGTTTATGAACGCATTTTTTTTTTACTTTCAGGATGCCTTCAATAAATTTGTCTCGCCACACAATGTCATGCAGTTTTCAGAAGGTATTTGCCCAAAATGTTAATGTAATTAATTAAATATGGTACTCTACTTACCAAAATGTTTAATGTTTAATTAATTTCTGTTACCAAGTATAACAATGAGCCTTTCGGCCTATCGTGTGTTAATGTAATGTTTTTAAACAAGATTATTCCGTATCATTACACAAATAATTACACACTTATATCAAAAATGCAGCACCTGAAACTGTTTCATAAAACTTCAAACTAGTTACCGCAATAATTAACTTATAAGTGCCAGAAAGTTATCAATTACCAGTCTTGCTGAAAAGTGAAGTTTTCCTTCCTTTTCTCCTTGTTTAACTGTAGCCACTTTTACGTAGCCAAGGAAACCACTGGGCTGAAAGCTATATCCTCACAGAGAGCTATAAGCAGTGCCTGACCAACCTAGCCTTTCCTAGAAAGCCTTCTTCCCCCTCCCCCCTTCTATATCCTAGCCACACGTTTCCCAACCGGGGAGGCGTGGAGCAAGTGCAGGGGAGGCGCGAGATGCTGCCATACCAGTAGTGAACTTTTTTTAACGGTGCATCGTAAAGTTCTCGCCAATGACAGACCTATACCTGCTATCAACCATTTTCTTTTTTAATTACATTATTGCAAAGATTTTCAAGACTTACCAGTACCATTTATTTTATTTAAAAATTACACAGCAATGCAGTGTCGCGTCATGCCGCTCTGGAACACTGGGTTCAACGGGGAGGCCCCCTCAAAAGAACTTAAAAAAATAAGTTGCAGGGAAAAGTTTCAAATTCATGCCTGTTTCTTAAAACTACGGCAGCTGCCTCCCCACTGCATGAAGCGTTTGTTAAAACAAAAATACTTTTGGAAAATATGAAAGGGATTCTTATGAAAATTGCAGGAATATGTTTGAAATTCAATTATATTTCTAAAAAGTACGGTAGCTGGTCCATGCCTTAGAAGCTTACGGCGTTACCCCCGAGCTCTTTTACGAGGGTGCCTGATCCTTCCTCCCCTCCCCCCAAGTCCATGCCCAACATTCCCTCCTAACCCTGTAGCAATGGGGGTGGAGAGTGGGGGCGCCATTGCATGCTAATCTAATTGAGAGGAATACTGTAGAATAGGTTGGGAACCGCTGACCTAGCCTTCTAACAGACAAAAGCATAGTTAAACAAGTGGTTCAAGCTCTTTCCTAGAATTTAAACTAGAAGCCATAACATGATGAAGGAAGGTTTTGCCATGCATGCAAAAAAAAAAAAAGACCTCCATATTTCAAGTCTCACTAAATTTTTTGCTCTTTATGGTTGTGGCCGGTGCCATTCGTCAAGTTAAATACTGTATTCCAAATGAAATTACACGATTGCTTGTGTGAGTGATTTGAGAAATGAAATTTCAATAATTTAATTTTTTTTTTTGGTATAGGTGGGGCGGGGGTTGTACATTTCAATAATTTTTGCATTGGTATGTAAGATAGGTCGTTATTTGGTTAAAGTATGTCGGACTAAACAGCTGTCAAGTCAACTCCTAGTTAAGTGGATTGTAACTTTCTTTGCAGGTGAAATTTTGAGCAAAGTCCAGGTGTACAACCCTGTGTTTGATTATGTGCCTCCTGAATTAGTAACTTCCTTCATCTCCAATGTGTAAGTATGTCATTTTAGTTTAAGAATGAACATTTGTATTAGGATTTTTGTTAGACTGGTCCGTACCTCTTCTGTTCTTGGGGTATCCACATGCATGTTCAAAACGGGTACGTTGCTTTATTGCTGTAGACTGTGTGTAGCCATCCCTGGAGACTTTGTTTGTGCCAAATCAGAAAAAGTGGCCCGCAGAATGTTGCGTTGTTAATCAAATTGCATTTAAAGCCTACTTCTTTTTAAGGTGAAATTCATGTTTATTTTTAGAAATGTTTATTCATATGCTCAAGCAATAAATCAAAGGTTTGGTAACAGCCACAGGGAAACAAATCTGATTTAGTTTAGCTGTTTTAAAGCTTAACTAACTAATGTTGACATACAGGAGCGGAGTGTGAGATTATTTATGGTTGAATGGCAGTTTTCCCGAGGTGGGAAAGCAGTTGCACCTACATTGTTGATCCTCCTCTCCCTCTCACACTTTTGTCATTCCCCCTCGCTTTTCATTTTCGCACTACGAATCCTGAACAAGGTTTTGTCCCAGGTTGTTTCATTTTTATTCTTAACGTAGATCGATAATGCGGTTGCATTGTTCGTAACGAACCTGAATTGTTAAGAACAATGGTTTCTACTGCAGAGTCTGACTCCCACCTCTGATTTTACCACCATATCATTCATATGCTGAAGCTCCATCTTGGCGATAATAGGAAAGCTGGAGTAGCCCACGGAGTCTCTTTGCTTGCTAGCACTGGAGGCTACGATGCCGGCTAAATTAAAAAATGCTAGTGTGTTCTCATTGGTAATGAAAATGTAGGAAGTCCGATCTTTTTACTTAAGGCCTGATGAGGACAGCTGCAGGTTGTCGAATGTGTGAACCTGTGTGAAATTGTACTTTGTTATTTTTCATGTTTTTTTAATACTGGTACCAATATAAAGAATTAAGTTTTCCTCAAAGGTCCAATAAGTATTAAAATAAAAAAATTTAAAATAGAAACCTACAGTTAAAAATAAAATATATTTATTTATTTATTTAAATTAGTCGTAGCACCATAAGGCATTAGAGCGACATCTAAAATAAAAACAAACAACTCCAACACAACTATGTATCAGAGTGGCTGCATGTATTGGAGTATGCTGAGCAACCAAACTTTTGTTGAATGCAATAAAGGTTTGATTTTGCACAGTGTCACTTGTTAAATCATTCCAGTCACAGATGGTTTTTGGAAAAAAAAACTGGCCAGAACATTTGTTCTGCACTGAAATCTTCTGATTTTCTTAACGTGATCATGCCTCGCAATGTAGTCGGGGGGAGACAAGGTAGTCAACAGGATTCAAAATTGTGTCCCTGTGGAAAATCTTATATAACAGTCCAAGTCGCCGGTCCCTTCCGCGAACACACAAAGGCTACCATCCTAAATTGTTCGTCATGCCGGACATGCAGGCACCATAAGTGAATTTATTAAACACCATTCGGGTAGCACGACGCTGCACGCCTTCAAGAGCATCAATTAAAAATTGAGTACCTGGATCCCAGACTGCACAGCAGTAGTCAAGTTTAGCTCTAACCAAAGCATTAAAAACTAATTCTCTGGTGCGTGGTGGAGTGCCATGAAGTAAAAGCTAGCAAAACGCTGCAAATCGCATGTCGTAATCTCGAACGGTTCCCAAGTTGCCAATACCGATGCGACTTATCCTATCCAGTGTCTGTAGATCCTTTGAAATCCTCAACAGTATGACTCAGTGTGAATTTGTTTCATCATATCATTCATATGCATTATTGATTTGCGATCTTCTGGCAAAGTTTGGAACTCTTGTTTTGAAACATTAACCTTACACAACACCACACCATACAAGTTCGTTGTGCATTGGTGTGACGTAGTATAGTAAGTTTTCTCAACAATGTCGTTAACACGCCACTCTTATTTTTGCCTCTGGCGCGGAACGTTGTCTATTGGCTTCGAAGAAGAAGTAATAATAGCTTATTTTGTTGTTGATTAGTTGTTTACACTGCGAAGGACGAGCGTGGCCGCAAAGGCTGCAGCGAGGCTACGTGCAAACGGACAACAACGAGGAAGAGACAGACCTGCTTGGAGGCTAGCTGCTAAGAATGGTGGCGGCGGCCATGGTCGACCGTTAGTTGGATGTTGACGGAAAGGAAACGGAGTTGTTTGGGGAGCTAAAGTGGTTCGCACGTGGTGAGTACGATGTATTTAACGGCTTACGAGCCTTGTTGAGAAGAATTGTAAATCACGAGCGAGAAAAGTCGTGTAGAAAAACATTTACCGCACAACGGGTGCGAGGCGGCTGTGGTCCGCTAAATGTGCTAACGAAGTGACGAAACGATAGTGGATTGGCGAATAGGATTTCCGTAAGAAAGTGTTGCGAGATGAGTTTGAATACTGAAAAAAAGTAAAATTCCGTACATGCGATACGAAGCCCAGAGGAACACCTAACTATTACCGCAAAAGCGTGCAAGGCGAAAGAATTAGTTATGGTAATTCCGTATACGCGTACGAGGTGTTCCTGGCAGGGTGATTTAGAGACCTTATATGTCGATATATATAGACATGTATATATATAATATATGGAAAATGCCGAAGGATTTCAGTGATAAATGGCGTGCGGCAAGTCTGGCCGGACACAGGGACGATTGGGAAGCGATCGGGGCTCTCCCCGGGTGTTACGAATGCTATCGGGTGTGTCGTTAGGCTGTGGTCGGTACTGCCAATAGGCAAGGCGTGGCCACTCACCGAGGTGATGGGCCAGTTGATGGATGGGATTGTGGCCCCAAAACTGGCAGATATGCTGCGACAGGGAGTTATTGAGACAGTGCACCAGGGTCTGCAGGGTTTGTGTCGCATATTTTCCCGGTTGGAAAGCCGGATGGGTCCTGCCGAATTATTTTGAATTTGAAGAAATTAAATGAGTACGTGCATGTGGGTAATGCGTGCTAGACATGTTGGCAGTCATTACAAAGAATCTGAAATTGGGCTGGTACATGGCGAAGATTGACTTGTCCCATGGCTTACTACGCTGTCCCGGTGGCGGAGGCATCCAGGCGGTTTTTTATGTTTTCTTGGCTGGGAATGTTGTATCGTTTCGGGGTGTTACCATTCGGTTTGGCATCAGCCCCGGCGATTTTATGACTTTTGTGTCTGTGGCGCGCCGATTTCTACGGCGGAAGGATGTGCTGGTTTTCACATACATTGATGACTGTGGGGTGATTGGTCGCTCGGCGGAGCACGTCAAGTGGTGCGTACGGCAGACTTTGGGTACGTTAGCACGGTTAGGATTCTCACCATACTACAGTAAGAGTGTGTTTGTTCCCACCCAGCAGATAATTTTTCTAGGAATGACAATGTACTTGCGGGAAGGACAATTGGTGTTGCCAGTAGCCAAGCAAGTTGGCTTGTTGAAGGTGGTTCGCAGGCCTCTACACCAGGAGATGGTGATGGTGCTAGTGCCAAGACGGATGTTAGGCTTAGCAGAAAGCGTCTCGTGCACTTTGCGGGGTGCCAAACTGCACGTCAGATTTTTGCAAGGGGAGTTAGCTGCATGGTGCAACAACGGGGCCTAGCAGGTCGATTGTCGGGAGGCTCGTGTCAGGACCTTCAGTGGTAGTCAGAGAAGTTGTTGACAGACTCAGTTGGGAGGTCGTGGCTGGTGATGGCGGAGCGAGTGGTCGTATTTATGGACGTATCTGACATCGGTTGGGGGGGGGGGGAGGCTTCGCTGGGCAGCAATGAGGCCTAGGGGAGGCCGATTTCCATATTAAGGTGAAGGAGCTGTTGGCAGTTGTGCGAGGCCTCCAGTCATTCCAAGCCCAGGTGGAAGGGCAGGCGGTACGAGTCCTGTCAGACAGCATGGTAGTGGTGGCATACGTACGTAAGGAAGGTGGTGTGCACTCACCGGCGTTGACGGCAGTGGTACCGCAACTGTGGGCCTGGCAGGAACGGCTGCATTGTGTCGTTGAGGTGGTGTTCATACCAGGGACATGGAATTCGACAGCAGACCGGCTGTTTCAAGACGGTTTTGACATCCAACTGTGTCCCCCAGTGTTCCGGGCATTATGTAGGCGGTTCGGCTTCCCGGAGATTGACTTATTTGCGTGCCCTGCTATGGCACAACTTCCGAGGTTTGCATCCTGGGGCTGCTCCCCTGGGGCGGAGGTGGTCTTCTCCGTTCAGAGTGTCATGGGCTGGTATGAGAGCCTACCTGTTTCCCCGTGCCCCTTAATTGGCAGGTGTGTCAAGAAGTTGCTAACTGATGGTTTGCGTCGAGCAATTTTAGTAACGCCAGATTGGCTAAAGGCTGACTGGCTTGTGACTCTCCAAGAATTGGGTATGGACGGCTCAGTGCATTTGCCTCACCGAGAGGACCACTTGTGGGACCCCTACTCGGAGGCCCCTGGGTGGCTTGGGGCGTCGAAGCAGCCGGAGACCGGCCCAGACAAGAGGTGCTGTACCAGTAGGAAGGTAACATTTCCAAATAATTTGGTTTGCACATGTATGAATTTGTCCCATACATAACACAGACGAGGAGGGCTCCATGAAGGAGAATTGATATTTCTACCAGGGTACGGTACTTACCTGCAGGAGAACGACGAAGTCTGTATTACTTTTAACCTCCCGCCGCCTCCTTGCTTGGAAATCTCAACAGGAAGATGGTGGATAGTTGGAGGTGGGGAGGAGAGGGGACTGGATGAAGTTAGGGCGGATTGCGTAGTTTGCATAAATTACTGACGTAATTTGAGCAGTGTGACATAGGTACAAGGCGCCGTTTGGTGAGAAGGAGTTCCCATATGTAACACAGACTTTGTCGTTCTCCACTCGGAGAACTTCATTTCTCTTGCAGGTAAGTACCTTACCCTGGTAGAAATATCAAATTTTCTTATGGTTATTGCAAACATTTCTGCGGCCTTTAAGAGCATGTTTGTCTTTGCTGCGATAGGTCACGTCTCGCCTTCCCAGTCGTAGCTATGTTACTAAAGCAAACATTGCATCAGCCTTTCGCTGCTTGTCGCTCCGGAGCATTTGGTGGTAGAGTTTGTTTTATTGGACATAGCAGTAACCACATCAGTGAAATTTTGAATCCAAAAAACTGTTATTTCACTCTTCTAAGAACATATTTCTAGTTGCTGTTCGGGAATATACATTACCATTGAATTTTAGCATTCCTTTCTAGGATGCTTTCTTCCCTGTGGAGGCTTCAAAGTTATTTAGAGCCGACCAGCTGTGTAACCCAGTCTACACATGCGTGTGCGCAATCCCTCTATAAAAGCGTTCAGTCAAGGGGCCAGCCATCTTTTTTCCTCCAGCGTGCAGCAGTTCGGTCACGCTCTTGTTTTCTTCACGCTCTTTGCTCACTACGCCCACTTCGCCACGCTCATCTACCGCCTGAGACTCTCTTTGGTCATGGCTAGATCCGGAACCACACCGAAGGACTCCTTTCCTAATATGGCGTTTCCTTCGCCCGCCAGCCCTTAGTCGGCTGACTCCGACACCGTTGCCTGCCCGTCGCTGTCTCCTCCAATGGCTGGCGACGACCAACCGAATGCCATCCAACACGACGCCTTCGTCCGACTTATCACCAGCTCTTCAGCACACACTTCAGTGCCTCGACGCCTCCAAGCCGCCTCAACTGCACTTCCCTGACGTGACTGAGGTTGGCGCTAATGACCTAGCTGTCGACGCGCCATTAACCCTCAATCCCCCCCCCCCCCTTGCTGTTCAACAGACTGACTGTCTGCTGACGCGCCCCTTGCCGCCGCTTCACCCCATGCTGGTTGGATACCCAAGCACCGTTTGCTGTCTGCTGCCGGCCAATCGACTGACTGTCTGCTGCTTCATGCGTAATTTCATTGCCGCCACGAGCATCTCCAAACACGACGCAAATTCCCAGATTAGGCTTATTCTGTTGTGTACGTCTGCTAATCTAACCAGCGTCATACACACGTTCCTGTCAGCTGACGACAATGAATTGGATTTTCTTCTGCATCACACTAGCTCCCAGATTTGGCTTAATCTGTCGTTGATTCGTTTCTCCTCAAGATCCGCTTCGCTCAAAGAAAATGAGTCCCTCACGTCTGTCCTCGCACACTTTCACGACCTTCATCTCACTGCTGCCGCCCGACCGCTACTTGCTGTTCCGTCGTCCGCTGCAATCTGTCTCCCGTTCTCAACCGCCAGTCCATCATGCTTCGCTGACTACTGTCCGTCACTGAACCTCGTTCGCAGCTTCTCCTAACGCTCACCCTTCGGTGTCTATAAGACCTTCGGCCCTCGCTCACTGCTCTTCAAGTCTATTGCCCTCTGCTCACTAGACCGTGCTGCTTCTCGTCCGATGCTACCTGCCGTCATTCACCGACTGCCTTTGACAACTGCCCTGAATTACAGCCTCAATTTTCGTTACCTGATTTTTCCCTTCACAGCTCTCTTAGATTGCCACCCTCGCCATCTATCGTTTCAAGCTCGTCAAGCTACTGTCCTTCACCGCCTGCTGTTTGAAGCTCTTCCAGACTAATCGTCTTTCCACCACTAAAATCCAATACTCTTCTGGACCCCCTGTCGTCCGCAGCCCTCCGAGTCTGCCGCTGGGAGCTCTTCAAGCTGCTGTCCTTCGCCGCTTGCTGTTCGAAGCTCTTCCAGACAATCGTCCTTCTCCCGCTATATTCCGCTACTCATCCAGACTGTCTTCTTTCATTGCCTGAAGTCTGCAGCCCTGAAATCTGCCTACTTCGCCGCACCGCTAGGAGCTCGTGAAGCTGCGGTCCTTCGCCACCTGCTGTTCGAAGCTCTTCCAGACAATCGTCCTTCGCCGACTGTAATTCACTACTTTTCGTCTTTTGCTGCCTGTCATCTACAGCTCTCCGAGTTAGCCATACTCCGCCTCGCCGCACCGCTCGGAGCTCTTCAAGCTGCCATCCTTCGCCGCCTGATCTTAAAGCTTTCAGACAATCGCACTTCGTCTACAGTTGCCTGCACTTATTTAGACTGTTGTCCTTTCCTGCCCGTCATTCGAAGTTTTTCGGGGCCACCATCCTTCACCCACTGTTGGTAATGGCCTTCCGGACTGTCATCTCCCGCCACCTGTCACATATGACACTACCAGAATACCGCCCTTCACTGCAGCTACTCACGACTCACCGACAGTCATCTGTGACTCGTCCAAATTGGTGCCTTTTGCTCCCATCATTCGAAACTCTTTGTGACCACTATCCTTTGATGACTGTCGTTGACAGCTCTACCGGACCGACGTCTTTCCATCATCGTTGTCAGCCGACCAGGCCGCATGATACCGAACATCGTCTTTCACTCATGGCTAGTCCTACGGCTATGCCAAAGGACCCCTCAACCAGGGTGACCTCTTCCATCGTGCACAAGCCCTCCGCCTGTCGACCCAGACATAGCTGTTAGCCAGTTGCCGTCACCTCCACTGCATCGGTTGCTTCGCTCCTAAGCTCTTCCAGACTACCGTCCTTCATCGTCTGCTTTTATCAGTTTTCAAACAATGGTCCCTTAGCGGCCATTCGTCTTTGCCTAACCGCCATCTGATGCCCTTCAGCCGCTATAGCTCATATAAACTGTTAACCGTCGCTGTCTTTGACCTTCACAGGGGTCGTAGTGGGTTTTGGGGGGCAAAAAGTCGGAAATAAGGAATTTCGTAAGTCTTATAAATACAGAAAAATAAGGAATTTTTCACTGAAAAGTATGTAAAAATAAGGAACCCCTCAGTCTAAATCTGGGCCTAATAACAGTAAAAGCTTACTCGTTTTGCAAGTAGTCATAAATATAGCCTAGCTAAGAAGTACAATAATACATACGCCTAGAGATTTTTTTTAATTGCTTGCTAGAATTTCTTCAATAATAATACATGTAGAAAACCACTCACCAAATTTGCATGGAGGCCATTAACGTCGTAAAAATACCGTACATCTTTTCACTTTGAATATCTTCAGACATAATTTTGAAGTTTGTAAAATGCAATGGCTTAGTAATTACTTGAGGAGGGGGAGTCTGACAAGGTCGTATTTGGAATTCTAGAATTTTTTAGTAAGCTACGCTTTTTTCTGAACTTTTTAAAACATTCAAAGTCATTTTGAGATAGTCTTGAAATATAGGGCCTAAGCCATAAAAGTTCGTTCCGAGCTGGTTAAAATGGTGTTATTGGAATGTTAAAATCGTTCACGATTTCTCGAAAATACAAATTAAATTTTTGTTGTAGGACCCCGAGATCAATATAACAAATTTTGACCCGCGATGATAAGGGGAAAATGGCGGCAGCCACGGCCAACAACGTGCCAAATATAACTTATCTGCAGTGGTACATATTTTTTACGGTTACACTTAGAGCAACGAAATACTGCTAAACACAATTCTAGCTCATTAACCTTCCTATTACTTTCTCGTAGTTGACGCTTTACAAACTGGACATAAATAAATGTGCGATAAAACCATTCCGTCGGTGTATCATTACTAACAGATGGCTCAACAAGCCCAACACGATGCGGAACCGGAAGTGATGCTTTTCACCGTGCACGCGCAGATTGCCTCGTTGCATTGTAAACAAGCCAGGGACCGTCGAGTATACCAACGAAGTTCGTGCTTTATTTATTGAACTTTATAGTTCACAAATTTACACTTAAATTTACAAAATGAGCGTAGCTGAAAAAAAGTAGGGAACTGTACATCTCAAAGCAGGAAAATAAGGAACTAAAAAAAAAAAATAGGAACTCTATGACCCCTGCCTTCACCAACTGGCGCTTGCAGCTTCCAAATCTCCGTCCTTCGCTGCATGTCATCCACCACAGACTGTCGTTTACAGCTCTGAATGACGTTTGCAACTTTTCAAAATCATTGTCTTTCATTGACCGACGTTGCGTGCAGCCCTTCCAGGCATTAGTCTTTCGCCGAACAGCAGCTCCAAACGCGCTGTCGTTTGTAGCTCAAAACTATCGTTTGCTGCCTGCCGCACTTAGCTGAAAGCAGTTGACATCACCTTCACGCTGTCAGCTCTCGCCTCCACGTTGTAGCTCTACGGTTTCCGGACCGTCATCCTTCACTGCAGTTCAACCATTACCGTCTGCCACTTGCAGCTTCCAGACCGTCGTTCTTAACTGTCCAATGGATTACTTTCGCGTGGTGATAGACAGAGCCAAGAGAGTTCTCAACAACGCGTCACACTTGTCCCATCCTTCACTGTCCCCCTAGCCGGAGAACAAGTCATCACGGGACATATTCAAGCGTCTTTTTGAAGTTTTCCACTGCAACTTCGTTTCGCCTGTCGTTTGCGGCATAAGGCCTCACTGCCCCATGTCCAACGTTGACAAGCACAGCCAGAAATCATCATCTGCCGCCATCCTAACACTTATTATCGGCCTTACTGATACGATCTCAACACATGGCCTCCATCATCAACGACCCTAAGTGAAGATCATCACAAGCAATATCACTCCCTGCTTCGCCACATGCTTCTTCCGGAGAAGGTGACCATGACAAATCCAATCCAGTCGTCAACATCAGCAACCCACACCGGACTTCGACATTCAAAAGAAAAAAATAATGGAACAGCTGCGATCACACCGTCTTCCTTCCCCGCCCGTCGCTTTCAACAACGATAACTACTAGGATTACGTTCCAGACAACATCATCAATGTTTCCCTCCATTCAAACTTCTTCCACATCAGTCCTCCCACAGCTTCTAAACTTCCTGATCGACCCCCCCCCCCCCCCCCCAAGAAGCTTACCAGAAGTTCCAAATCTACTTTCACAAAGAATAGGAACCGCATTCCACCAACACACCAGATCCTTCACCTATATGGCTGCAATCGTCCAACTCCTTGAAGAGACTGGAACTCTTAAAGAACAACCCACATGAACTGCAAGCAAGGCCATCAGTAACTCAACCAATTGAATATATGACAACCACTGGAAGTGATGGTTTTATTGGTGCAACAACAGAAGGAAAGTCAATACCCCTCAACCGGAATTTTTAAGCTTCCTCAACAATTCATTCGAACAAGGCCTAAAACGATAAACAATCTGAGTCTACAGGTCCGCATTGAATTCTATTTTCAAACAATTCTCACCTTCAGGAAGACTAACGCATTTCCTCACCGATCAAATCTTTTGAAATGGACTTCCTTCAATTCAGCACTCCTTTCCTGACTGGGACCTTGCCATCGCTTTTATCTCACTCAGGAATGCACCCTAGGAACCTCTTTAGCACCACAACCTTTTCACCAGAAACAGTCTTCCTGACCGCTCTGACAACTTCTTTTACGAAAATTGCACCGCCATTCACCTGAGACAGGGTTCAGACAATTTCCAGGTGTTTACAAGATGCTTCGTTAGCGAAACAGGCAGTAGCGAATGTTTTTATGTTTGTACAAAAAAATAGGCGTTTGACTAGTGTACTAGTTTCTTAGGCGTTTAGATACTAGTGCTAAATGCATTTTCATCCCAGGTATTGGAACCAGCCTACTATTTGGTTTATTGAAGTAATATCTAAAATACTTGGAATATAATAAAGCAAAATTTAAATATTTGCTACTAGCCTAGAATTTTGTTTCTGATCTGCTAATTCAATGGAACTTATAGATAGACACGACATTTTTTCAGTGTCTTTTCCCCAATTAAAAAAAAAATACATGTTTTTTTCCTGAGCTTTTGGCCCTATTTTCGTTTTCCCTGAACCCTGTCAGAGACCATGTGCAACTTTCCAGGCCAAAACTCAACGACCCTGCAAGCAGTACGTTCAATAAAGTGCGAAGTATTTAACTTTTTGGGGCGAACCAGCTCTTAACCATAGGGAACTCCCCTCCATTTCTGATGAGGTCAACTGTGAATGCTAAAATTCACAGGTAATGTATGTTACTGAACGACAACTAGAAACAGTATTTTACCGGCTGGTTGAAAATGGTTTCTATTGCGTAAAGGAAACAAACATTTCCTGTACCCACCCTACATTCCTTCTTGAGTCGCCACCAATGACGTACTGAGGGAAAAGCTGGCAGGCCGCCTCACCTGAACGTTTTTGTAGAGGGGTTACACAGGTGGTCAGCTCTAAACAACTTTGAAGCCTCCACGGAAGCAAAATGCTAAAATTCAAAGGTAGTGTTTCCTTTAGGCAATACAAATAATTTGCAGCCTGCTGTCCAGGAGGGTGGCAAAATACAGTTTTATGAAATTTCATACATAATTACTGAACAAGGAAGATATCCAGGTGATGCATTTTTTATGTTACACTTCACTGGGTATTACGTGAAAACTGGAACTTCTGCTGGCTTCTAGAAGACTTATTGCAGCTGCAGTTGTATAATGTGGTCCAGTGGATTACACATTGGCCAAGAAGTTGCCCATTTGGGCCAAATGCATTAAAAATACATGACTATTTTTTTTACGTGGCTGTACATAAAGTTTTTACGCATCATTTGTGAGGAATGCATGGAAGAAGCGGTTTGTAAGGGGGAAAAAATTATGTTATATAATATATGAAAAAAAAAGTTTCTGTGGTCCCCTCGGCCATGGTAGGGTTAACTCCATTAGGAACGTGTGTGGATTTGGCCCCCATATGAATGTGGCTAATTGTCTACCAATGCTACGCCGTTGTAACCATGTCGCTTGGTGGCTATGAAATGTTCTCGACTCCAGCTGTCCCTACGACCATTACACATATTTTTACTTGTTAGCTATGGGCAATCAATGTCTCAATATGCTTATGAAATATACTGCTGCGAAAATATAATATACATTACCTGTAAATTGTAGCATTTTTTATTCTCATTTGAGAATAAAATTGCTAAAATTTAAAGGTAAGGCCATTAAAAAAAAAAGAAATGTTTCTCAGGCACCACCAAAAATTCCCTGCGTTAACTTTTTTATTTCATCTTTGCCTGCTGTGTAGCTTGGATTGCAGCAAAATCAAAATTGCTTTAAAATGTACGCTTTATGTGCAATAGGGCTTAATATAGTTTCAGTTTCTGACAAGTCTTGCTTTTTATTATAAATTATATGCTAGATCTTAAGCAAACATGAAGAAATGAGAATAAAAATGCTAAAATTTACACGTAATATACAGGGTGGTCCACAAAAAAAACTGACGACCCAACATTTTCTTAAGTCCAGCTTTTCTATTAGCACCCCTCAAAACCAGGAGAGGACATATCTTCCCGTTTCATTAGGTTTGATGTCTGTCCTCGCCTGGTTGTAGGGGGTGCTAACTAGATAAGTTGGGTCGTCAGTTTTTTGTGGACCACCTTGTATATATATTTTCCTTTAAGCAATAGAAACAGAATTTAGCAGTTGCAATTCTCTTTTTCAAGTGGTAAAAACTATGCCAACCCCACGACAGCCATTTGTTAAAAGAGCGAATGAAAATAACCGTACCGTATATAACAAAATATCACCCATGTGCTGCATTAAAACAGTAAGGCATTTTGTTCCTTTCAACCAGGTCGCTTCCAGACCGTTAGTGAATACTAAGGCTGTACCGAACGAGAATTTTTCAGCCAAACCGAACAAACCTTAAATAAGCCGAACACCGAACTATCTTAAACTAAAATGTGAAAAAACTCAGTCCACAAAGATTATCAAAGCACAAGTTTCTTAACAAATGTAGGTATTTTCACATGGAATCGTAAGTCCATAGATGTTGTTACTCTGTTTAAACATAAAAAAAATCTCCATTACATTTTCCCTTATAACTTCTGAACCGTTAGAGCTAGGAACTTGTGGTTTGGACCAACAGAAAGCTGGCGAAAAAACCTTCAAAATGGTGTATTCAAACATCAAAATCCGTCGATTAGAAGTGAAAATATGTTCGGTTTGGTATTTTGCATTGGAAAGACCGAACACCCTCTGTTCGGCCGTGTTCGGTTCGGTACAGCCTTAGTGAATACGTATGTTGCTTCGTTGAAGGAACCGGCCCCCCACTGCTTCTATTCTGTTCCTGTCGACCAAGAATATTCCCAGTTATGTTGTGATTGTGAACTTATGTTTTTTTTTTACCTCTTTCAGTGGCGGACATGCACCTTCATATGTCTATCGGTTACTGAATGAACTTTACCATCCAGATGATTTTGATCTTTAAGTTTTGTGTGACATGTGTAATGCTGGCATCATTAAAGACATGTTCATCCAGACATTCGTTTATCTTTATCAACTATACATTTATTGCAATGTAACATGGAGTGTTTAATACATTATGTATGAACAGTGCAATTATAAAATTCATCTCTCTCGCCAATAAAATATTATTTTAAAAACGTATAATACAAATATATACAAAGTCCAAGGGACATTCACTAACCATAAAACATGCCTACGGTTTGAAATTTTACCCGCCTAATTTGACTCAATTCCAAGTTACATTTGTAAAAATTCTTTTCACCGGGTTTTATTGTATTTTGAACAGGGTTGCACTAATATGGATTTTTTTTTTCACCTACTGTGAAACCTTACAAATTAGTTCAAACTCTGAAATACACTAAACTTGTAAGTTGTGTGGGTTAAGTATTTGTTCGAGGAAATAACTTCAGAACTTCAGTTTACCTATTCGAGATTAACATCATTTTAAAACTTTGTGGGGGAAATAAATAGCCAAAATCTGTTAGAGTTAACTACATTCTAGCATATTTAATGAATTCGTTCATGGGTATAAAGAATGGTCATTAAAAATACCGTAGCGGTTTTTACTCTGAAAGCTCGTATCGAAAGAATGGTCAGTTACAAGGAACCTTTTTCCCAGTCCTCTGAGCTTCATTGACCATGTTAGTGCAAATATCGATGCAACCCTGTTTTTAAACCGATTATCATTCATTTTATGGTCGTCGGCTGTGCAAAAGGTACCAATAGTAGCTTGGTATATAAAATAGGTTATTTAGCAAATCTGCTAAAAGCAGTTCTGTAAGTCTCGTCTAAAACTCCGGTTTGTTGACTAGGGCTACTACTTAAGGCACCGGATGAAAGTACAAATGTATATTCAGAATATAAAACTTTTAGTTGTGACATGACAGATTAAGAGGCTGACTTTCTGAAGTGTGTGCCAGTTGGATTAAAGCAAGAGCCCCCATCCATTTGTCCTGCTGCTCCGACAGCGGTTGCGTCGGAGAACTGGACGACAGCTCAGCTGGAATGTTGCGGCTGATGTCGAGAATGTCGTGTTTGTTCAAGGTGGGGCGTTTGCTTAAGGATTCTGATGAGTCTCTTTTTGAAGGATGAGGATTGAGTTGTCGCTTGACTCTTCGGCCAGGTGTCTTGGGAAGCTCCGTCTGTTCAAGCCTTTCCTTATTATATCTGTACGGGAAAAAAAAGGTTGGCAAAATTAGTAACTGTTTTAAGTATTTGTTTAACAATAAGCACCAATCAATCAAGTGTCGATCGTTTAATGGTAGGAGTGTGCGAGTATTTATTCAACCCAAGCCGAGCTGAGTTAACAACAGACGAGTCGCTTGTCAAGCCAAGTTAAGTATTTGGTGAACACGGCTTGTTTGAACGTTACTTATTACACGTACTAACAATTAAGTGCTAAGTGTTTTAGCTTGTGTTCATGTTCTAAGTTAGCTTTACATTGGCTGGCAAATACATTTTGAGGATTGTAGACGTTTTGAATTCGATTGAGCTCGTGTCCTCGCTGCGATTTAACACTTATGATGTATTATAGTACGTAATGCACAGGGTTCCCACCTACCTGGAAAACTCTTTAAATAATGTATTTCCCATCTAAAAGCTTCAGCCTTTTTAACACAAAACTGGTAACTTATACTCACAGTTTGATCACACAAAACCAAAAGTCGAAGATCTTCAAAGGTTTTCCCCTCAAAACGTGCGAATTTTCGAGGGGAAAACCTTTGAAGATCTTCGACTTTTGGTTTTGCGTGATCAAACTGCGAGTATAAGTCATGAACTTGAACCAAAGTAGAAATGCTGAGTCGACCGATTTTTCGGTATTTAAAACTGGTAAAATGTGTGAAAAAAATTCCTTCCTAAAATTACGGTAAATAGCCTGGAAAATTACTTACTCTGGAAAACCTGGTAAACTCGGGGGGAAATGATTTCAGTATTTTGATGGGAAGCCTGATGCAGCATATTTCATTTTTCCTAGTAAAGGAAAAATGAAATATGCTGCTCAG
>JAHWFP010157865.1:46604-75093 GCA_023313725.1 Lithobius niger | reverse complement strand
ACGGTACACCTTTATACTGCATCCCTTTTAGCACGTTTAACGATTGGTATCGTAAATAACCAGCAGTGCGTGACCGTTGGTTGGTGGAAAATGCAATTGCTAGTGCTGTGCTAAAGCAGCTTTTCGGTTAGGCGTTCCTGGTGCTCTTTTCTTTGCGTACCAAACTGAGTAAGCCATCAACAATGCAAAGCTCGAACGCACAACGAAATTGGCTGCTATTTATATTACAATTTGGTTTCAAATTTCAAAATTGGCAATTACAACAACTGAAATCTTGTTACAAAGATGCATGGCAAAAAGTGGATAAATTACGATTTTCAATTTTAAAATGCCACATTGCTTACTTTAAAAATCCGAGTCCATGTGTACGTTTTGTACAGTTAGATTGCAAAGGATAGGCTATTCACCATTCCAATAGCCTTGGAAATTTGTGACAGTCTGGTATTTCTGGAGTGGGAGGGGCTCAGAACGACCGTTTCTGCTGAGAGGCGAGTTTAATACGTTGCTACGGGAGAAGTGGTGAAGTTACGAAGGCTAGGGCCCCGCGTCGCATTCAAATAGCTGACGAACGATCACGATGGAGCGGTGCTGTGGTGCCTGAAGAAGAAACTCGTTCTGAGCCCCTCTAACTTTAGGAATACCAGACTGTCGGAAATTTGTAAGGATATTGGAATGGTGAATATTCTTTCCTTTGAAATATAAGCGTACAAGACGTAAATACTATTTTCAACTGGATTTTCACGTGATTAGTATCACTACAGCGCGAGTAGGTGAATGTTTGGGCCTTTTTTTTTGCTTTAGCATGCAAAAAACTCTCGTACACCCTCAGGCCTGATTTGTTAAGGAAAAAAGTTGTATAACCCGCGCGTTATTATGGTAATCCTAATTTATGCAATTTTTACGTCACTTCTGCTCCTCGCATTCCATCACCACTGTCTTTTGCTGCTGTGGCGTAAAGGAACCCCCTGCAAGGGAGGCGGGGAGGGGCTTGAAAGTAACACGTTTTATTGAGTCTACTTGGAGAACTCCAATTCTCCGGTAGAATCAGCATTTCGAGGTCATAAAATCATTTTAACTATGTATTGGGAGGATTACAAACCATGGCGCAGCGCCAATTCTTTGTTATAACTTGTAGCTAAAACCGATGGCGACAAAAGCAGGAGAAACAGCCGTGTTGAAACGCGAGGAGAAGGAGGAAGTTATTTTTTAATTATATGCAGGTGTCGTATGCAAAAGACCTATCCCAATATGTAACATAGGAGAATTTTATGACGGTGAAATATGCTTTGCCCGGGTCAGTAAAAACCTGGATAAAATATTAAAAGCTCAAATGCTACTATCTGGCTAATATTATATATAAATATACTGTGGCTACGATTTCTTAACTTACTTTTCAAGCCACTGGGCCACAGCGTTGTTTTCGTTGTTTGTTTGGGAATTAGTTTGAGAAGCTGGTTGTGGAAGGCGTCGAAGATTGGCGAATGGGTGATCTGGGCAATGTCGGTTCGCATGTGTGAACTTACTATCGCAACCTGAAATGAGAGGGAAAAAGGTTACAACAGGGTTAAGAGTCACTTGGGAGTAAACGGAGGAAAAGGCAAGTAAACAGGTTAATCTGTAGGTTTTTGGGGGTGTTTTAATGTATTTTTTGGTGGTTTGCAACTGCAAGCCTCAAACAATGAGGAAATCCACCTAAAAGAGGAAGAATCTCAGCTCTACTACGAATAGTCAAACTAACAAAAAAGAAATAAAAACTAGTCTGCCTAATCAATAAATCATGCCAATGCTTAGAACAGTATGTTTGCTTCTTGTAGTTAAATTACTCAGCTGTATATGTGTAGCTTCCCAGAAGCAAACTTTCTGCAACACCAATTGTCAGAAAAAAATTGTATTGTTACCCATATGTTTACTGGTTTTTATGGAATAACTTTTCAGTACTTGACCTTATTGAGCTGGCTATTCCACCAATGGAAAGGTCTTTTCGAGAAGATTAAAACTGCGTATAGGATGTCAAAATTGGTCAAAACGGTAGAAATTTGGTCAAAATTTGTCCATGGCGGCATTCCACTATGCGCTGATTTTGCTACAGTGGTTATACATTTTAAAAATTATTTCTGTACAGTAGCGCTGTGTTTGACACAACAATGGCAAAATATAACAACTTGGCTGCTGATAACGAAGATGATTATCCCCCTATTGATTGATAGCATTACAATAGAAGTCTAAAAAAAAAAATGGGGGGGGGAGGTGTTTAGCTAGAGGCCAAAGTACAGTCAGTCTGGTCATAGCAACCAAACAACTGGATTTTTTTTCCAGGCTTAACAAACTTGCATAACTATGGCCGTCATCAGTTCCACTGTCGACATAATGGAGCGGGTTCCGCTTGCTTTGCTGTTTAGCTGTCAATTGGATCAGATCCGATTTGCCTTGTAATTTGTAAGCAATAAGAGACAGGCGCTTGGGGTTTGGGCCATTGGAAAGGTGGTGAAATAACCGTGAAAATGGTGTATTCAACGTCCAAATCGGTCGACGAAAAGTGAAAATATCTTAAATTTAGTTTATTGCTGCCTAACGCCGCCAGTTTATCACCAACAATCAATCTTTTAACATTCGGATGCTTTGAACAATTACAAACGGCTTCGCATCGTGTTGTCGGACCATTTTGTCACCCTGATGGTTCCTCAACCCCATGTCCGATTCCTGATTTTTCTTTTGGTAAACCTTGTCTGGACTCCAATGCTACTGCATGCAAAGTTTGGTTTGGATAGCTCTTGTGGTTTTCATGTGATGCGCGGTCTAAGATTACATTGGAGTGTCTTCATAGCGGAGCTACGCTCCAAAAAGTTTACAAGTGATTACAATTTTTTTCAGAAGAAACGCTTGCTATCGTTGACGTGTAATATAGAAATAAAGTTTGACAGTTGACGCTAAATTGGTACGGGTTTTGCAGACTGAGCCAACCCAACTACAATAACGCCTATGCTAACCAGAGAGAATGAAACTTGTGACAACTATAAAGTGCTTCCCCGACACCTCGGCATTTTTATGTTCTTATGAGCCGCAGAAAATTTCTGAGCCAATAACAGTTCCAACTTAATAAAATAAGAAATTGGTGCGAAACAAAATTTAGTTGCTCATTGGACATGCAATGCGCACCCACAAAACCAACACCAATTCATGCAACATTCAACTATATAAAATATTAGCTGTTGTGCCACCCCTTAAAAACTGCTGCTGTAGGCCTGGGCTATTTGAAAATACAGCCACATACATAAATTGGTCGAAAAAGTATTTTGTAAGCGTACGTATTTTCAAGATTTATTGGTTGTACCAATTTCGACTCCTTGGAAATTTTAAAGTTTAAATACACCGTAAAGTTTAGAATACGTACCTGATGCAGAACATACGAATGGTTTTTCCCCGGTGTGAATGCGGATATGTGTTCGGAGCTGGCCGCTCTGTGCAAATGCTCTGTCACAACTTGGGTAGTCGCATCTGTACGGTCTTTCCCCTAAAGAAAGAAAGGTGTTGGAATTATAAATGCACTTGGCGCAAAAGCCTCTTTAATCCTGTAAGAACCACTACAAATGCCTCAAAAGAAAAAAGAAAAGAATGATCTGCACCGCATTAAGAATGCAAAGTAACTAGTCTATGTACATCCATCAACGAAAGGCAAGCTTTGAGCCCAAGTACAGCGAGTGGGATAGCTCTTTCATCACTTAAGCAAAGAGGACAAGAGATTGAATCGTGTCCCTGAACAACTAGACTAATGGACGACCCCCACAACCCCGAAGCATACCTAACGTGACAAGGAGCTAATAAATGACACTTTCCGCAGGATCTGGGAGTGTTCAACTGTCCATGCTGTAACTGTCACTTCATATTCCATCCCTTGTCACAAGCTTATCGAAGAGAAAAGATGTCAAATTTCGTTTTCTGGAACCAGACCCGCTGACTCAACACTGCCAGAATCATATTTTACGAAAACAGCGCTAAAAGGCATCAACTTTCCGGTACACTCATGAACAGGCAGAGAGTCAGGAGGGAAAACGCGCGATTTCTACCACAATTGGCCCTCGTTTGGAGAAGCCAACCATCAAGCTTCACGCGGAGGTGTCACATACCTGGACACTCGTGGCATGACCATGAGTGGAATTTTTTCGCACTATCGATGAGGTTGAAAACTATTCAGCACATTTTAATGAGGGTTATTTCAGAAAATAGTTACGACCAGTCACTCAACATTTGGGCGCGACCGAGAATGAGAAATGGTACGTGCGGTAATATTATCATGGGTTCTCTTTACGACATGTGCCGATACATTGCACTTGCAGACACTGGAAAGCCGCTGTAGACAAATTTCGCTCAAATTTCCACCATTTCGTTTAATCATCTTGATGAGACAACCTGAAGCAAAATTATTACATATTCAAAAGATATTGGGTAGGATATGACCAAACACTCTGTGGACAATTTTTCCCTGCCAAACTGTTGTTGCAGACAGTGGTAGAAAGTCTGCTGCTGGGAACGGATTAATAATAATAATAATAATAAACACCCCAAAAAATAGGGCTTCAGACTTGAGGTTTAGCTGCGTTAAACTTGTCCACTGCAGTCTTGAACAAATTCACATTCCAGCGCTAACCATGTTGCCTGATGGTGCATTCCACAGGTTGTAAAATTGGTGTGCAAAATTTTGCGTCGCAATTCCAACCTAGCGTAACTAGTGGTCAATTTCTGTGGGCGCCCACAAGTCACAGAATCTGCAGGGGTAAATACTCTCGGATGCAACCTGACCCTTCCTTGGATGATTTGGTATTGTCTCCTCGAGTCCACCAAAAGTTCAGGAACTAAAGTGAGAAAGTCTTCAAAGTACAAAAGCCTCTGAAACTGGTACGAGTTTAGTACTGTAGTCGGACATTGAACACATTTGAGACGACGTCACTTAGCCTGCTTAGGCTATATCTTTGATTAGAGATGGTCGCCAAGCTTAAATACAAGGTTGCACTTGCATAAATGGGCGAACATAAAGTTATCAATAGCATTGACGGAGGCTGCCTCCAAACAGCACAAGTCTTTTAACGAAGCTACTTAATGACACGACACCAAATCCCTCGACCACAATTACTGCCTAAAAGGTTACAATTTTACTCTACTGCAAATTTCCAGTGCAGCAAGCAATAAAAAACCACATTTATAGCAAATGTAAGGAAAAGTCGTTTAAGCTGTTGAGGTGAGAATAAGCCAAGAATGTAACAGGAGAAAGCCATTTAAAAATTACAGATTCATGGAGCCACAAATTTAAAGTTTAACTTATTTTAACATGTTTGCGCACCCAAATATCCCCGGTCAGCAAGTTTATTGAGTACGATTTCATAAATATGTATGCAAGCTGCGTGCCTAACTGCACGCAAGACAAATGTACAACCAAAACAAATAAATTCTTAGGTAATTTCAGCAAACATATTACAAAATTCAGACAAATGACAAAATTGGGTACGCATTTACACATCTACTGGAGGCTAAAACAGGGAAAACATGAACCATTGCTAAGTTAATTGGAGGTGGTGGGGGGAGAGCATCGAAAAAAATCTCTTTTATAGCTCTCTTGGCGGTTGTCTTTGATGAGTCATGCACGAGCAGCAATCAAAACTTATTTTAACCAAATTCCCATTATGTGGAAGACCAAAATGTATTACAATTAAAATAAACTAGTAGAAATTAACTTTAAATATGCTAATTGTCATTGTTTCAATGTTTGAATAGCCAAAAGCAAGCCAAATAACAAAACGTAATTGTCAGATTCTCCCGCCAAGGCCACGCATCGTGCATACCTGAATAATAAAATGTAATTTCGACAATAACAACTTTTAACATCGGCAAACTGCGTAATGTGAGATCGCAATAACAGTGCGGTAAAACATCAAGACTATACAGAAGCCAACATTTAGTGAATTTTAACACAAACCAAACGGTATAACACCTTTAACTTAAAGGGCGCGAAGCTCCCTCGGGCAGGATGTGAATGTGATGAACACAATCGGATACAGTACAGGTGGATTCGGAATTACAATACGAACCTGTATGTGTCCGCAAGTGGGCTTGTAAAGATTTCTCCCTTGGGAATACCCTGTGGCAAACTTGACACTTGATGGCACTCGGAGATGTCGATCCTTCCAAAATTAAGCTTGTTATGGTATCAGCTCTCGGCCTGCCTCTTCTCAGTGCCTCAGCAACTGCTTGCGCGCCATCGGGAGACCCACACGAACTTGATGTCGGACTTAGTTGGATTGATCGAGCTTCTTCACCCCAATTCCACGGATAAATCATCCGATCGCGATTAGGTGGACTCCCTGGATATTCACCGTTGTCTGGCATGCTTGGATAGTTGCGTTTCGGGCTTAAAACGCCTCCCCAGTCTTTGCTGTTTGAAGTGTTGGCCATCGTGAATGGTGGGCTGTATTCCGCGTCTACACACGTTGCGCAGTTGCCTTGACAAAATCCCGCCAAATTCACGAACGAATTTTCGCGCGCGTTGGGAAATACCAAGAGGCATGATGGGTAAAAGGAGCGCCACATTTGGTTGCGACGACTGATTTGTAAATTCCATCCAGATCGTACAGTTAAATCCAGCGTTTACGTGCCCTTTGACCTGTCGACTTAAGACTGGGTAAATTTACTTCTGACAAGAAATAAAAAAATAAAAAAACATGCGCGATAATGCGTAAAAACTAACAAATGTTGCCGTACCCCACGAAAAATTAGCATTATATAAATTTACGTAGATTTGACTAAATCGTATGAACTACGTAAAAAGAAGGAGCAAAAAGTTTCAATAAAAAAAAACATTTTCCCTGCCAGACTTTGATTCATCTCTACCCACTGCCCCGATTCCTCCCCCCAACCGTCCCCCAATCCCATATAAAAAAAAAGAAGAAAACAAAGAAAAAACTTTCTCAAAACTGGTTTGTAGGCTACTTCCTAATCGTTCCACTCGACCTTGGCAACTACCAAATATTTATGACACTGGGAGAAGAGTTTATTTTGAATTTGCTACTACCACTGTTCAGAGAATTGACGAGAACTTGGGTGATTACAGGAAAGCTGAAGAAGTTATAACTGTTTCGTGTGCAGCTGGAGCATGTTTGGGCATGTTTATTTTATATGCTGCCCAGCCCAAAGAAGAACGATAATTTTGGTAGGACCAAAGTCCAGTCGATCCATCTTTGGTCCAGCCATTCGGCACTGCCGCTTGTGATCGGGAGATTTGTAAATGCCACATAAAGAATCTGTTGTTTTCGTGATATTTATTTGTCGCCCCAATATGAAATAGTGTAGTACACAGAACAGTTGTATAATTTGAAAACGAAATCAAACAGAAAAATTGTGATGAAAAAAATAAAGAACATACAAAAATATAATAACCATTTTCACACAATTCATTTCTTAAAACATCTCTTTCCATACAGCAGTACTTTGAGCAAAAAGTAAAAGCCAGCTGAATAAATGACATAAACACCATTCAATACAAATTCGTGTTTACATCAAGCTGCACTTTTTAAAAAAAACTTGTGTAACATCTGTGTATTAGCAAATAGTTGTAGTTTATTTTAAAAATCATGAACAATATTTACAGAATCTACCACATGACGGAAAGCCATGCGTAAATTGCTATGCCATGAAAAAAAAAAGCACCGATTGGTAGGCTCTAGAAAAAAAAAGCTATATGGTAAAAAAACGACGGAAAAAAAAGCCGATAGAAGAAAAAAGTCTGGTGGAAATTTTACAAAAATACTACCATTAAATATGTGTGTGGATAACAACGGACAACGGCCTTAGCTAGAAACACTATCAGCACGTCTGTCATGTTAATAAGCAAGACCAGGGGTAGCATAAATATAAGAGACGTGTATATAATGCGCTCCTGGCAAGCCATTGTTGTTCTGACCAAAACCACATAAAGGCATGTTTCACTTATTTATTACATACGATTTATTCGCTCCTGTCAGAACTTATTTCTTCGTTTGTTTATACACCTTATCCATTTTTTTGGAGGGGAGGGGGGGGGGGGGACTCCGGAAGAAAAAATATTAAAGTTAGCACCGAGAAATATAGAAATAGCTCTAAAAAAAAGTTAAAGGAATTTTGGGTAAACTTATGTTTCCCGAATTTTCTTTTAATTTTCCAAAGTCGACCAAATTGCATAGTCCACTCCTCCTTCCCGAGCTCCTTCCCCAGTTTCGGAATTTGTAGAAAATTTATGCTTTCACGCCTCTCTCGCCGCCCCCCCCCCCGGCCCAGGAATGGAGGAGACTTGGTGACTTTACGAATTTTCTCTTAATGATCAATTTGATCAAACTGAAGACGACCCTCGCGCCCCCCCCCCCAACTTCCCCAGTAAAGGAACTTAAGACTTTGAGTTTTTGTTTTCATGATTCCAGAGATGATTAAGTTAACCTTGATCGAGCAGCAATCAACTAAAGAATGATAAAGGGTTTAAAGAATGATAAATGCGCACATAACAATATTTGGGTACAATATTAGACAGTATTTAGACAATATTTGTTGTGGATTTTACACCAGATTGGTTTCGCAATTTGTTACCCCGTCTGCTTTTTCCCAACTGAGAATGGGAAAAAAAAATTGGTATACTGCCAATGCTAGCTCATTCATGCAAGCTCGTGGCTTCCCAATATGGCGTATAGCTTGTGTAAAATGGGTTATCCAGTTGTAAAATGCGTGATCAGTCATAAGTACTGATTAAAGAAAAATACATGAAATTTAAATACGCCTTGTTAAAAAATAGCGCAAAAGGTTAATATTTGTGACATTATTTATATTAAATAAGTTTTAAACAGTATTAAAGGTGGTTTAGAGGCCAAAATGTAGGGAAAGTGCTGCGTACAATTTCCCGCTCATTCTCCATATTTGGGTGTGAGCGGTCGTGACGTCACGCGTCGTGCTCTCATTTCCCACATTGCTTCTCGCACAAGCTCTGGTACTCGGCCATATTGGATGTCTCTGAAAGTAATCGGCTGTAGGCAGCCTCAAAATCCATCATCATCCTCTGATTCAAGAGGATTTGGGAGAAATGGAAAACACATACGGAATCGGTGTGAAAAACAGATACGCTCTGTTCTATGATGAGGATGAAGATCCCTTAGACTTTCTGAAAACACAAGAGGCGGAGAGGGAGAAGAAAAAGGAGCTTAAGCAACAAGAGAAGGAAAATAAAGGGAAGTCGTCGGTTGTGACGCCCGCTACAAATAAGAAACAGGCCCCCATTCCGGTTACTACGTCATCTAAGAAACCCGTCAAGGAAACTCCGCTCCCGTCTAAATCGCAAGAACAGCAACAACTTCCAAAGAAAGAAGGTACAAAAGGTGTAAAGTCGTGTTTAAAGTTAGAACTACGCGAGGCCTAAAACTGGTCGAGGCCTGATTTGCGCAGAAACCTCGTGGTGTGTCGTCGATTGAATCGAGGACACGAACCAGTTTTCGCTTTTTTAATGAAATGAAAATGAAACAAAAAACAGGTCACTCGTTGATTGCAGTGCATTTAGAGTAAAATTTAGAACGTGCACCCTCTCAACCCGTGATCAAAAAAAAATTTAAATTCGTACTGTACGGTCGTACTTCGTGCTCGTGTGGGTGTATCGGAACCCAGGTGGAGTTTTTCCTCGTTTATGCTTGGCGACTCGATTTTAAATACAACGTCGATCGTGGCATTTTTCTTTTCAAAACTAAAAAATTTTGAATATTTAACCCCAAATTTCTAAAAGGGTAGGCGAACTATTTGCCTTTGTTGATACGTTGACCACGTGTTTAACTAAGCGTGTATTCTATAGAGTTCGTTGTGTTGTAATTTGATACATTATGGTATCAATATTGTAACCGAATACCACAAACCTCAACATTAACAGCTGCTGACTTGATTGGGCGACTGTAGATTGAATTCGAAATGGCGCACTTTTAAGGAGTTTTAAAGTTTGTACTGCTGGCAATATGTGGCATTGTGTGGAAATTTATGTACCGTATTTTATAATCCTTTACATAATTAAAGTGCTGTTGGATCTTATTCAGTGCTACCATACGTTTTATGCAGGTCTTTACTCCGCTCACATCAGGTAGAAGTAGTCTGGTGGGACTACTTCCGTATAGGTCCCCCACTAACTGTATAAATAAAAAAAAATCCTGACCCATGGTTACGTCTTGCATGGTAAGAATTTAAAGGAAAGGCTGTTCACCGTTCCAATATCCTTGTAAATTTTCGATAGTCTGGTGTCATGCATGTAAAATCTAACGTATACTGCTATCTAGGATACCCGACAAAATCACTGTCATCAGACAAAATCACGTAATTTGCTGTACACCTCACCTATAAACTCGCTTTTCATCAGACAATTTTTACATTCTGATCAATTTTAGATTCTGGATACCGGACACTTTGGTACATTTTGCATGTACGGTCTGGTTTTTCTGGAGTTGGAGGGGCTCATAACTACTGTCTTGGGCTACCTCATCACCGCTCACTTCGTCGTCGATCGTTCGTCACGACGAACTAAGCGATGATGATGATGTAACCTGACGAAGACTGTCGTTCTGAGCCCATCCAACTCCAAAAAAAAGACAGAATTGAAAATTTTCAAGGATATAGGAACGGTGAATATCCTTTCCTTTGAAATCTTAGCGTAGAAGACACATACATGGACTCAAATTTTCAAAGTAAGCAATATGACATATTAAGAGAGGTTTTAGCACCCGTTCACAGCAGAAACGGCAACGTGAGGGCCTTGCGTACAAGAGTCGCGAGTCAAAAGTCTGTTTTAGCCCCCGTTTACTGCAAGCCTTCTTGTAGGCATCACCTTCCCCATCTTAGGGTAGAGGGTTGAGCAGTGACCTTGGCCTTCTGAGCGCTGATTGTGAAGCCTACTTCCAGGCGTTGCTCACCAGTTTTGCATCACTGCCTTTAAACCTACGAAATACAGGTTTAAAACACACTCGAGTTGAAAACGCCATTCTAAAAATCCGTCCAAATGGGTATGACATCAGTTAATCCCTCCGCGTTCCCGTTTCTCCTACCAAACGGTGCTAAAACCTGCCTATTAAAATCCTGATCCATCTGCTAGTAAAGTGCGACTTGGTTGGAAGTATTAAAGGTACATTCCTCCCGTTTTCCTTTTCTGTATGGCTTTGTTTTGCAACATTACTTCAGAAGCTTGTAAAAGTTGCAAAGGCATTCATTTTCTTAGAGGATGCTCAAATATAGTGTGACCGTGGACTAACAACTCTCTTCAGGATGGATCATGGGCCAAAATACGCACATTTTCAGAAAAAAAGAATACACTACCGGTATTCCTTGTCCCAGAGGCAGAACTGTCAGCAACACCAATCGTCGGAAAAAATTTGTCTGCAGCTGATCAGTTTTTATCATATGGTTACTCATATGTTTATTGGTTTTTATGGAATAACCTTTCAGTGCTTTATCCTAATGATCTGGCTCCTCCACTAATGGAAAGGTCTTGTCGCGACGATTAAAATGGTGTATTGGAATGTCAAAAATTGACAAAACGGCAAAAATTTGGACGAAATTTGTCTGTGGCAGCCTTCAACTGTCTGACATTCTGCCATGGAGTTCCTTTCAAATTTTCGACAGACTGGGAACGTCTGTCCTCATAGGCACTACGACACTCTTAAAAACGGTCGTTTACATTCTCATCATTTGAGCTTGGCGTTCCAAAATGGCGTGGCCTCTGGTACTGTTAGGCTTACTGTACCACTGATCTGTAAGAATACTTAAAAATTCCGCTCTCAGGAGAAAACTGATTACCTGGTTTGAGGGGCCTGTGTGTTCATAAGGTGCTTTTTTCTTCCGTTTTCTCCTGAGAGTGGAATTTTCAAGTATTCTTTCGGGTCATTGGGACAGTAAGCCTAACAAGTACCAGAGGCCATGCAATTTTGTAACGCCTGATGTGGACAGACGTTCCCAGTCTGTCTAAAATTGGTAAGGAATACCAGTAGTGTATTCTTTTTTTCTGAAAATGTGCGTATTTTGGTCCTGAACTTTAAAAAGTGAGATAGATTTTCAGAGTAAAATCTGCTACGGAATTTTCAAAATGGTTCATGGGCGATTCACGTACGGCTACCTGTAGGGAGTGTTCCGACTTTCAGGTGCGATACCAGAAAATCCGTCAATGGTGTGTCACCGTAGACCACCTCACACTTGTCACACGAGTGATGAGTCAAACGGGAAAACCTTAGGAATTAGTTTCGATCTCCCATGACACAAGGTCGCGCTACCAGTCTCCAACCGTGTCAGGCGCACGGGTTGTGTATGGCGGTGAAGGTAGGTGACTCGTCCATCTCGAGAGTTGTTAGTCCGAGTTAAGATGGTATGTCCTTTTCAGGTAAAAGTACTAACTTCACTACGGAGTGCTTACAGTACTTAGCAAGTTACCATTGCATAGACTTGTTCGGATGCCACCTTAATAATTATCGTAACCTATCAAAATACCTCGTGACCTCTGAACACATCTGATTACTGAATAAAACCCCGTGTGTTGTACAGGTTGTAAGGTATTACAAACCTGTGAGGTAAAACGTCACGTTTTATGAGCCGTAGGTGTTAACCACAAACCAAAGCTGGTTGAGCCAGAATTCACAAGCCAGCAGCAATCTTCAACCAGATTAACAGAAGTAGTTTCTACTGAAGCAATTCATTTATTTAAAAAGTGGCACGCCCCAAGGAGCATTTAAACAATATCATAATAAAAATACAGCACAGCGATGGGCAAGGAAAGAACGGGGAAAAATAATTAGCAACGACTAGCGGTGCATTTCTATTTTCACATCGCAACTACGGAAATTTGCGACGTAATGCTGCTTATTTCGAGCCCTGCTGCGCATGGTAGAGCTCAAGATAGCACTCACTGGCCACCACATGGTAATTAATTGCTGAAGTCTGGCAATCAAATGTTTTAAATTCAGTCGCCGAATGCGTGATAAGAATGTCAACATTTTGGAAAGTTTCAACCAATTTTATACAGCAAAATGGCTTTGTTTTACTTTTGAGTCACCAAATTCACTACCTAAAATATTCAACATTTCGAACGCACAATCTCAAAATCGCGAAATACAAGTTTATTTCGACAAATTTTGGACAGTTCTGAAGAAATTGTGGTAAAATTTTCTTTCCTACTGTCTTCAGGTACAGGAAGTGTTATTTTTCTTGGTATCACATCACATTCTAAACTGATTTAAATAGCGGCACATGCGATTACAAGTGCGATGTGCCGCTATTTGAATCTGGTAACGAGTACGGTGTGATAATAGTAAAATAACTTTTCTTCTACCTGAAGAAGACTGGGTGGAAGTTCTACCATCATTTCTTCAGAACTGTCGAAATGTTTGCATTTCACGGGTTTGAAATGTCAAATATTTTCAGTTTCAACCAATTACATGTGGGGCTGGGATTGGTTAACCAGAACTCTTTCCACGTTTGGTCGCATGGAATTAAACCAATAACCCAGAGCATGCACTGTTCAAATCCTGTGGCACACGCACCAAAATTGAGCAAGCGACATAATTTGGGCCTAAAAATTGACGGCCATAGCATATGAAATAAACAAATTTACAGTACGTAGAAAGCCGCCGCTTATCCAGTCAAAGCTGCATGGTTTCTTAAAAGGACGATTCCTGAATGAGAAGTAGTAGGGTGTTGGCTGTGACGGTGCTCACCGTGCATGCAAAATCTTCCATATCATGGTATCTAGGATACCAGACAAAATCCGACAAATGACGCAATTTGTTGTACACTTTCACCTAAAACCACGCTTTTCGTCAGACAATTTTACATTCTGAATACCGGACATTTTGGTACATTTTGCATGTATGGTGCTCCCTACGCTACTGGAATTAATCTAAGCTACCAGCACAAACGTTTCCTCTTTTCGTTTATTCATAAAATGATCAAGAAAACAGTGTCTACATTTTATTGGTTGGACCTGGGGGTCGGGACAATTCCGTAACACAATAACCTGGTTACAGTGAGGCAGGCAAACTTCGTGTGGTTTCTATGTTTTTCGTCTCAAATTTTCATAATAAGTTTAGGGAACCCTTGTAAAAAATAATAACCCGGCAAAAGAAGCAAGTACTTTCGAAAATCGTTTAATTATTCTGGGGCAATGGTTTCAGTGTTTAGGCCAATTCTGGTTCAGTCCTCGGAGCATTTGAAAAATTCTGAGCCCCGTGTAATCGACCGGGGGAGAAAAAAAGTGGTTTAGGCCTAACGGATACCTAGTGTCATTTTGTTTACATGGGTTGGGTGTGCATGTTGCTGAGGCTAAACAAAAAAAAAATGGTCTGGTTTGCGTTACCCGAGCCGACCCTAAACTTTTTTTTCCGTCCAAGGAAAAAAAATTCCTCTCTCTATATTGACACTCCATCCAACGATACAAAAATGGTTCAAATGCTTCTAGGAAAAAGGAAAAATATTGCTCCGTGAACATAAGTGTATCTTTATTGCATAAAAAATATTAAAATTACAATTTTTAAAGTAAAAACTTTCTGATTTAGTAACAAAAAGAAAGTGCAAAAAAACCGACCGACCGATCCTATTTTTTTTTAACTGCGTAACGCAAACGAAACAATTTTTTTTGTTTGGCCTGATCATGGTGAATCATGGCCTTCACATCGTGTTCAACGACTCAAAACAGGTACAGATACTGGAAAATACTTGAAAAAAATGTGTGTACTGGAATATAATAGTCATTTATTTTTTTGACTGGAAAATACTTACCTCTAGCCAGCCAATAACGGTCTTCCCCCGCAATTAATACTTGTAATTACTTGGTGAAAGTTTAGTTTCACACGTTTTATTTCGATTTCGTTTTCACACGCCCAATGAAAAGGCGGAGAACTAACGGT
Organism: Lithobius niger; assembly: GCA_023313725.1. Classification (NCBI taxonomy): domain Eukaryota; kingdom Metazoa; phylum Arthropoda; class Chilopoda; order Lithobiomorpha; family Lithobiidae; genus Lithobius; species Lithobius niger. The sequence continues at coordinate 60,169 of JAHWFP010157865.1, read as the reverse complement.
TGCGGAAATGACATAGCACCTTGTATGCCATTCCTTGTTTGTTAGTTGCTCTGATAGACCTAGTTCGACATTGTGCTGATCACTGCACGAACGGGGGAAATGTCTGAAACTTTGTGTTTAAACTTTTAAGATTCTACTGGAAGATCATTAAAACTATATATTATAATTTACTGGAAAATACTTGAAAATAAAAAGTGCTGCTCTGGATTCATTTTTTAAATACCGACTTTAAAAACAGTTCTCTGGCAACAAGTAAAACTTGGCTAACCAGCCAGACGCCCATAGGCTATGCAGCTAAAAAGTGATGAGGTTTCTTAACCAACCATGGTTGCCTTTTAGGCTTTTAAGACTATTTTTTTTTGGAAGGGGGTGGGAGGGCTGTATTTCTGTCACCAATTCCCATTTGGCGAATGAATAAAAGAACAGTCTGTGACTTGAATTTTAGCCGTACTTCCTGAAAAGGTGACCAGCTATAATAAACCCTCACTTGAGTGACTATCTCAGGATTTGTATATTCAGAGGAGTTACACGACTGCTATTTATAGCGAGCTCAACTGGCAAAGTGTGGCCTAATACTGGAATGAAAAAAATCCCATAAATGAAGTCGTCCCACCCCCCCCCCCCCCCCCTCTTAATATCATTTATGGGATTTGCTTCCCATGTTTAGTGGGCTTCCAAGGGTATCTGCTATGCGTTCTGTTGTAGTGCAGTAGAATTGGGAATGCCACAAATCTTAGTGCGAATTGCTCTTTGGTTAAATATGAAAAATAAGAATCAAATGTGAGCCATCCAAATTAAGTATTGTTAAATGATGGCGAAAGGTTTTGTGTGTGGGTACCTGTGTCCATCAAGCTTACGTGGGTTGCTCTTTTGCGTCCATGTAAAATAATAGGCAACGGCATTTAACAGTAGCTAGACATCTAGAGGTGGGGAAGGGGAACACAACACCCCCCTTCCATAAAAAAAAAGGAAAAAAACACGACCTAACAAATCTGGTGGTAGGAGTGCAGTACCCATTGCTGTTTGGGTTGATTTTGTTGCGTACAGTCACTGGCTAACACTGCCAAAAAAAATGTTGGCAACTGGTGCCAATTACTTTTTTTAATGCACACCTGTGGTTGGAGTCGGTGTACTCTTTAAAACTGCGTTTCTCTTGAAGTATTTTGAGAATCGTCAAGAATCTATTGGGTTTTAGGATTTAACTAGACCCTGTAGCATAAGCTACGACTTCGTTACCAGTAGGTTCCCTTCCGCACAGTGGAAGGTAATTGGGGAGGAAACTTGAAATATGTGGCCTTTCAATTGGTTTTGGCTTTGTTCCTGTCGTTGCGATAAGTACGTTACCGAACCACTGATCTTAAAGCAGGGGTGCGCAATACCAGGTTTTTCAACCTTATACTAATAGTAATACTTTATTATTCCAAGTATTGGTATCACGATATTTCTCGATACTGTTACTTGAGAATTAAAGGAACTTAATAGATGGTACCCCATGAGATGCGTAAAGAAAACGGTATTCAAGTCTTCATAATCATTAAAGTTAGTCCTAACACTGTTCAGATCTCTTCATCGCTAACAAATTCGTCGATGCAAAAAAAAATGATGATGCTTTCTGTAACGGCAATGCCACCAAAAATTTGATGTCCAATTTTACATTTCAATCCCAGTTCTGATACCAAGAAAGTTTCGGTAACTATCGAATTTGATAGCATCGCACACCTCTGCATTAAAGGCCGTCTGGGAGCTGCCCGAAGCTTTGCTGCTATTTGTTTCATGGACCTCCCTATATACTTGATTTAATGTAAGTTCAAAACCCACTTCTTAAGCTGGCTGCAAAGTTTTTCAGTAGCGTTGCAGTGTGAATATGGTGGGCAGATGAATTTTTTCCATTTGTGTGTATGGTCAATAAGAAATCATTCACTTTGGCCAAAGAATTAATGGGAACAAGGCTTTTACCAAATTTTCATGTGTTTATAAACAGTATTCGTACCAGTAATGACGAATCACAAAATCATTGGTGCCATCAAAAATCGTGTACTTTTTTCCTGCAATTCTCGAAAAAAAGAAAAAAGTTCAAAACAACTTGAAACGATTTAGACCAGTTTTATGCACCAGTCAAAATGGGTTAAGTTTGTTTTACTCGGGGTGGCGTTTTACCTGAACAATTCAGCGAATTTCTACATTTTCGGAAAGTCTTCTATAAAGGGTAGGGCTGGGGCTTTCCGGTTTTTTAGTTATCCGTTAACTGGGTATTTTTCTGGTTGGGTACACGAAAACCGTTTTTCCGTTTTCAGCAAAAAATACAGCCAAAAAAATGTCACCCCTATGTAATACATTCTTAAAAAACAAAGCTGAAAAAAAATATGATTTAAGTTGACGTTGATAAATTTAAGTACTTTATGAAGAATTTTGACTTTATGTAGCTTTAAAATTTCTACAAGATGTCTTAGGCCTATTTAAGACAACGTAAGCCAAAAACAAAACAAAATTTAACACAACGTCTGCGTTAATGTTCCATTCATTTCAAATTATGAGCCAGAAAAATTAGCATGTTTGCGTTTTCGGGTAGCAACGCATTTCGTTTACATGTTATGACGCCGCTTCCCTGCCGTTCGTGCTAGCTATAGTTGAGTCCACTTCTCCATGACGTGGGGAGAGCAGATGCTGGCCAGCTTGGCTTTAACTGCCTCAGGTACGCGCTGGCGATCAGCAGTTTGTTTCGAAGAAAGTAAGCAGCTTCGATGGGACAAGCCCATGCGGATTATGTGTAAATAACCCACCCCGGTTTTCTACTTTCACTGAATTTGAGTGTTTGGATTAGTAGGCCTAAATGATGACACTTGGCTATTTTTGGCTCGTTCACCGCGGGTTTTGAATGGTGCCCGCAGCAAACTTTTTCGGATATGGGTTTTATAATTCGTGTAACCGAACGTGGAACGGTTTCCGGTTAACCGTGCAACCGATCCCAGCTCTAATAAAGAATAATTAATGTTTTTTAAATTTTTTTTAAATCTAAAACCGTCATTTTATTTTGGTTTATTTTGCTGCATTTCTGACTCAGTAATAGCCCTTTAGGCTCATTTTTTTTTGGTTGGCGGCGCAAGTGTTTAACTATTAAAATCCTTGACTTTGCGCCTAATTGTGACGTGCAATGAGCTCGTGTACACTGAAGAACTCTTACACCTATATTTTGTTTTGGGAGTTAATTTAGGTATCCCTTTAGTCAATTCTGCATATTCTGAATAAGCATAACACTTGAAGCCTTGAAACAGCACAGTATTTAAATGTTGCTATGGATACAGCTAATACAAGGTAATACAATCAGCGTGATAGCCTTGAATCTAACTGAAGAGGTTTGTGCCTCCTATTTATCTGCAGACCAACAGGTGCGGGAACTCTGCAAATAAAAAAAAATAATCAGCTAGCTAACTGCGAGTAGTTATTCCACAAGTACTACGTGCAAATATTTTTATCGCTTAATACCAGTATAACCTCGTTTATCCGAACTACTATTTCTTGCAAAATGTTGAGAAATTTGCCCGATTTTAGAGAAGGACTAAGCATTGACTTTGCATTATTTATGTTCTTGGAGTCATTCTTTTTTTTTCTTTTCAGCCGTCTTATACAAACAAGCATAGTTGACAAACACTTAAAAGTAAAAAAAAAAACAGAATATTCTTGTTATTTTGCATGTAAATTGGATTATCCAAGGATCCTTCTATCCCTGGCCGTTGGTGGTATTAACCCCCCCCCCCTCCCCCTTTTCCTGTCCCCTAAGTGTGGATAATCGAAGTTCTACTAGTCGAATTTCCAACATGGCTTGACTTCTCTGTATGTGAAGGGTCCTATTGTTAACGAAAAAATTTAAGTTTCTGAAACAATTTGTGGACTTATAACTGGGCGATCTACAAAGTACTCCTATGGGTAGAAAATTGTACAGCCTACCTTGAATACATTCTTAATTTTTAATACCAGCTTAAATATGGTTAACTAATTGGTTGCTATTTACACTTGCCTGCTTGTCTGCTTCGAATATTGGGCGCGGCCTCCAGTGTTTGTTGGGTACGTTGCGAATCTGGAGCGCGGTTGCCGTTATTCGTTAGGTTTGTCGCCCATTTCTCACGAAGCAGGCAATTGAGTTCTCCACGCATCAGAAACTGAATTCCAGGGTTTGAGGGTCCCTGGATATTCATCAGCACATCCTTCTCTCGGTTGTGGTGTTGAAGAGCCAGGGATTCAAGACTTCTCAGATGTATATCACTTCTCGAATCTGAGAACTTCTTGTTCCTTCACAACTCGCCACCTGTGAAGTGTCAAATCCCTGGCTATTCAACACCACAACCGAGAGAAGGCTGTGCTGATGCATATCCAAGGACCCTCAAACCCTGGAATTCAGTTTCTGTTCTGATGCGTGGAAAACTCAAATCGCTTGCTGCGTGAGAAATGGGCGACAAACCCAACGAGTAACAGCAACTGCGCTCCAGATTCGCAACGTACCCAACAAATACCGGAGGCCGTGCCCAATTTTTGAAGCGGACAAACGGTCATTACGAAGTAGTGAACTGTGTTGTTGTGGAGCCTGAAGATGATAGTCGCCTGAGCCATTACACCTCCAGGACTGCTGACTATCGAAAATTTGCTGAAATTGTTATTTCGTGTGATTGTGAAAATAAGCGTGATATAAGGTGATTTTTCAACTTTGAAAATTAATTTTCACAGTAGACCATGTGACATTTTCAAAATATATATATATTTTTTTTTATATACATTGTTCAGAAAACAACAAGGCTCGCTCCCAGAAACCGACAGATCGAAATGTCAAATTTAACGCGACAACTCCGCGAGAACGAGAAGCGCCGCAAGACTTGGAAGAGAGGAAGAACAGGCGCAACCGAGACGAACGTGGATCTGACAGACCTCCTACCAACGATTTTAGGTAAATCTTTCAACAATTTGGTTGTTTTAACCAATTTGTGATGGTTTGTTTTCTGGCTTGGCATTTACCCCCTAGTTAAATAAATATTACCTCCAATTGGGGTCCTGAATCTGTGTGTATTTATCTAGGTTAGTCTGTCAGGGTTGAGGTCCCTCGAACTGTAATCTCATTCAACTTGGTACTTCAGCCCCTGTGTAGGATCGTCATAAGTGTACATTTTCCTTTCCGAGGTTCCACTATAAGACAGAATCAGTAGATATGCAGGAGGGTATGTAGACTTTAAAAAAAAGTTAGGACCGACTTTTCTCCGTTCAAGGACTTTGAAATATCACGCAACTCTTCGTCAACAATTTCTGCTGTTGTCCCTTTCACGGACCTCCCTGTATTTGATTTGATGAAGTTTAAAACCCACTTCTTAAGCCGGCTGCAAAGTTTTTCAGTGGCATTGCAGTGTGCATACGGTGGGCAGATGAATTTGCCCCGTTTGTGTGTATGGTCAATAAGAAATCATTCACTTTGGCCAAAGAATTAACGGGCACAAGCTATAACAAAAAATTGTACTTTTAACTAATAAAAAAAAAAGGTTTGGGTCTCGGGGGTTAAAATTTTGTTGAGATACCTTCAGACCCGAGACTTTGTTTTTTTAATTTGTTTTACTGTGATTAAAAAATGCTTACCTTTTTATACGTATTTTGTTTAAAATATGCTCTTTTACTGTCCAATGTATTAATTTTAAAAGCTGGAAGCTAATCTACCAATCCGATAGAAACACAGTATGTGTTTTACCAATACTGATTTCATTAACTACGAGACTTCTAAACTGTTATTTCCGTAATCGTGTCTGTCTGAAGGCAGGGGACACAAAGTTCTCGATGCAGATAACTGATTTAGTTCAGGGTGAGACTTTGTATTCAATTTCCAGAACTGTGGCTGTCAGCAGGTAGGAAACTTGGAAGTTCTTAGTCATCATGGTTCAAGCGTGGTACCTGCAAAGAAATCGCTGCGAAATACCAATTCCAATCTGATACGTTATAATATGCGTCGGTGCAGCCTTATTCATTGCCATGACTTCCTGCTGCCGCAGGTCCCCCAGGTGTCGTCCTACTGCTGCAGCAGTGCCGTACTTCTGTGTGTTGGTAACTGTTCGTTAGTGCCTGTAATCGCTGTGATCGACATTTTCTGTGCGTCCCGAGTCGACCATCTAAGGCTATTGTGGCCATTGGCTTACACCTGGAGATTGACACCCAGATTGATTAACACTCACCGCTAGAAATTCGGGGCTTTCTCTTAGCCCGTAAAAAGTTTTGCACTAAAGGTAATGAAAGTGCTACTGAATCGCCAGCAAAAACACAAGTGCACTCTTTTTTTTGTTTTTTTTTGTTTCTGAATTCCTTATAATTTGTCTTGTACTGTATTTGTATTTTTAAGTTGGGGATCTTTTGACGAAATCGGACCACCTCTTGATCAGCCCTCGTACTTTCATGCACATGTAAAAGACAATACCCTCAGCACTTAACGAGGCGATTTCCACACGTCCCAAGATTCAGACTTTGAGGTTGAATTACATTAAATAAGGTCGGTTTTCAGGATATAGGAGTCTTTCAATAGTGTCGAGGCCACAATCAGCGTAAAAGTGCTCGATGCATGCGGCATTTCAACAACGCTGCCAGCAGGAGCCCGCAGAGTCAAGGGTAGGCGGTTCAGTCGCGCGTCCGATTGGAGCCAACTCTTTGCCCCCGGCTCAGTCGACATTCACCGTCACGCACCCGATTCCCCTTCAAAATACATTCAGCTTATGTCAAACCGGGTACGCCATTACAGGATTGAGCTCCGTTGTAATTGGATCTTTTGGGTGAATTTTCACAGATCCCAAAAAGTAGGCTTTACTGCATGCAATCCTTCCCCGGAGGGAGGAAAGGAATTGCATTGGCGGCTGCTAATGATTCAACCTCAGTAGGGATCTGAAAAATATAATGCCAGACACGTAACCCTGGCTGATGGTACTTCAAATCATTTGACTGATCGTCATGCAAGCCAAACATTACCCTCCCTGGCTACAGGCTCAGTCAGTGGTGCATGTTCATGGATTTCCAGTAACTGGTCTATAGTGTCCCGGTCAGTAACTAACCCAAAGCATCCCAGCTTCATACTTACTTTAATGTGTAATTTTTTCCTTGACCGTCTCCGATACATTAACCGTCCAGGTAACCACATTAGGAAAGATTTTCCAAATATGTGTCTGTCACAAGCCTCTCCGACACCTAACAACCTTAATAGCGGCCAGTCGTACATTTCCCTGGCAATGGCAAACCTCGGAAGTCGCTGGATTCTGGAGACCCTTGCTGGGGATGGCACGATAACAAAAATTTTTTATCCCGATAAAATTTTTTAAATTATTGTGATAATCGACAATATCTCGATAAAACAAATTTTGAGGTTGGAATAACCATTTTAGTTTTGTTAATTAAGGAAAATCTTGCCTACAGTGTAGCCTACACTGTAGCCTACAGTGCAACCTTCACGAATCTGAATTGTGTGGCACTTTCCTTTGGCCAGTAGACAGTTGGGCTGCTACTTAAATATTGTTTGCATTAAACTAACTCTCCAATCACCTAAAGTGTCTAGCAACAGTTTTGTACATTTGGTTGGTTGAGACCTTGTAATCTGCATGTGATGCCACAAACCTCATGTTTCCAGTTATTACGGTTTCCGAGATATGACAATTTAAGCATTGAGGTTTGCACGATAATTCGATAATGGACGAAAATTTTTATCGCAATATTATCGAATTGTTGATTATCGTGCCAACTCTAAACCTGGCATCAAGTCTGCTGTCTCTTTTTATTTCCGTATGAAAAGAGATTCTCCCCCCCCCCCCCCAAACCAGTTTAAGTTAATGGGTACATTTCGTCTGCAAAATTAACTGGGTATGTGCAGTCATCGAAAGATCTTACATATATTAATTGACTGCGTGAATGTACTGGAGTACGTCGGACACAAACTCAAAGCCCTCTCGGCTTCATGGGCATTTGCAGCTGTCTATCTGTTCACTGAAATCATTGCAGCCTGCCCTGCTCACGGTGTCATAGAACGATCTTTGTGAGGCTTGAAGCCGCGATAACGACTACGTGTTGTTGCATTTTCACGTATGTTGTTGCAGGACAACTCTTCCCAACCACGAAGCTGTTGTTTAGGGTAAACCCAAACACTGGCTAGTGATTTGAAGCCCAAAAAGAACACACTCATTGTGTGAAAAGTTGTCTTAGGTTAGAATAATTGTCTGTGCCTGGGTAAGGTTTTGGCTTGATCCTTCTCCAATTGGACAAAGTCTGCTGCAGTAAAGGTACTAAGGCTGTTCCGAACCGAACAAACCGAACCGAACATGGCCGAACAGAGGGTGTTCGGTTCGGTGTTCGGTCTTATAAACGCAAAACACCAAACCGAACATATGTTCACTTCTAATCGACGGATTTTGATGTTTGAATACACCATTTTGAAGGTTTTTCGCCAGCTTTCTGTTGGTCCAAACCACAAGTTCCTAGCTCTAACGGTTCAGAAGTTATAAGGGAAAATGTGAAAGTAGTGGAAATCTTTTTATGTTTAATCCGAGTTGCAACATCTTTAGACTTAACAAGTCTACGTGAAAATACCTACATTTGTTAGGAAACGTGTGCTTTGGTGAATCTTTGTGACTAGAGTTCTTTTATACTTTAGTTTAAGATAGATTGGTTTGGTACGTTTTTGTTCGGTTCGGAAGTGTTCGGTGTTCGGCTTATTTAAGGTTTGTTCGGTTTGGTTCGGTTCGGCTGAAAAATTCTCGTTCGGTACAGCCTTAAAAGGTACCGTAAGCATTTTCGGATCGTAGTGGGAAAAAAACTTGCATCACCGTGCCTAACTAGTCCAAAGAGAAAGTGATCGTAGCAATATTTTGACGCTGCTCTGAGCATTGAGATGCCTCTTGGTGGTCAATCGTGGAGTAGCGTGAGATTCTTGGGTGTAAATAAATTTAAAAGTAAGAGAAGCATATTTTAACGATGTAGCTATAAGAGGCAAGTATTTCGGGATAAATAAAATCTACCTTTAAGTGGGTTTTTTTTTTTTAATCGTATCTGGTGATTCTTTGCAGAGATAGAGAACGTGGAGAACCTCGTGAACCAAGGAACTTTGACAGCGATTCCCGACGAGGAGGCCGAGGCGGCTTAGGCATGCGCGGTGGTCCTGGCCGGGGTCGTGGTCGCGGCGGACGTGGCGGATTCGATAACCGAGGCAAACGGGAATTTGACAGGCAAAGTGGAAGCGACAAGAGGTAACGTGCACTTCCTTCCATTGTGTTCTTGCTTGCATATTTATACCGTATTTATCGTCCAAGTGTGTGTTAACGGTTTTTTTTACTTCCCAACCTGTAGAAAGTTACGCATGCAACACCCCAAAAAAATGCTTTCTTTATATCCTTAATAAAAGGTTTTATCCTATTTTAAAATTTCCCTTGCACCTCCTTGTTGGTGCAGTAAACTAGCAATATCAAATTGGAATGGCTTTTTTCCTTCGACAGTAAATGGGGGCCATAGGAAAAAATTGTGCGGGTCTCGGGCCCTCTCTGTTTAGGGCCAAAATTTAAATAATGACCTGCAATTATTTGTAATTAAAAAGGTGGCCTTTTGGCGCATTAAGTTGGGCAGCCAGCTTAGTGTTAAATTTTCAAAATGTTTATGAATTTCTGCTACAATATGAACAGAAATCGGTTATTGCCACTTGTTAACTCTATTTCTAAGCCTGTTAACTAGGTGTCAAGCAAAGTTTTTTTCCTGTAGCCTAATCTCTGGTAATCTTTTTTTTTTTTTTTTTTTTTGCCATGTGGTGAGGAAATAAAACGTGTAGTAGGTAACGAAGCTAACTAAATGTGAATGTTCTTTCTTTATTCTTTGGTTAAGAATACTCCTTGGAAGTAGTTTTTATTTGGAACGTTCTGCCTTGTTGATACCCTGCTAAGCTCAAGTGCAGGTGCACCTTTCTTCCAAACATTCATGGTTCTCACTCCGATAAGTCCGGGTACAAGTAGTGACCTTTCGAGTCTTACTTGTGTGTTGGACCTTTTCTGCAAGCTAAAGCTATTTTCGTCCCCTTCTGAATTGGATTTGTGGGGATTTTATTTGGCGTTTATAACCAGCTTTGTGGTTATTGCTTTCTGTTTTACTACTGGCCGGGAGAATTGCTTCTGGCTCAATGGTTGTGGTTATGTAGTAATTTTTTTTGGGGTTGTTAACGGAATGCACGGCCCTTTGTGAGCGTTTCATGCCATGTTGGCCACCTCCGAAAGAGTTTACTGCTAAACTTCGTTATAACAATACCTCTTCAAACAAACCTGTTTTAACTATATTTTCGACAGTGCATGCAAAACACTACGATAACAATGCGATAACACTACTTCCAAGGACCCTTGGATATCGTTAAAAGAGCTTTCATTGTACCACTGGAATGGAGGTTTCACTGGATGAATTTGCAGAGAGTAGCCCAATGTTAAGCCGCACGCCTGGCAAACCATGCTTCAAAATGGTAATACCATGGACACCCCATCAGCAGAACCAGAAGATCGAACCAGTCAGTTCAAGATCCCCAGGATAAAGAGACAACGGTGCACATGTGAGTAGTTGAGCCAGGGGGTTAGTGAGTGAAACTACCTGACAAAGTCTTAGATGGAGTGCCTATGAACCATCCAAAACTGGAGGCTGAGGTAGACCGTGTTCAACGATGGTAGTGAACATTTTCGCCCCTTGAAGACGAAAACCTGATTGCATACGTTCCCGTGGCTCTATTGCGTCACGCGGCCAAGTTGTGTCCACGGGAAATCTGTCTCCAGCGCCTCCACTTTGTCTGGTAGATGATGTGCACAAAGAAAGAGGAACACTGAAGACTTCCTGTGGAAGAGGCACCTGTTAATGCCCCACCCTCCCCTCGTCAAGCAAGCACATCTGATACATTGTCCGACATATCTTCGAGTGACAAATCAGATGACCCGTTGAGGTCTAGACGAACCACATGTAGGTTCAATGCGTCAGTGTGCGAGGAGGATACACCCTGCCGGGCTATATCCACCACGAATGCTGGCTCTAGCAATGTGTACTGGACACAGCGAATGGTGGGACTATCGTCGAGCAGATTTTGCTTGAGGCTGGTGCTGGTGTCCATTTTATATGGTCCCCTGTTTCGGGTTGTATCAATAGTGCAGTTGGCAACACAATAAGCTGAGGGTTGGATTGAATCCATTTACGGGAGTTGTTGAAAATTTGCTGGCCATCGTAAGTGTTGAGTTTGGGGAAGTGTGCTTATTTACTTCGTGAATTGACAATTTCGGAAGAATGGTGGAAGAAATGTGCATCCGAGCTTAGCATAGGCGCACCAGGGCCTGACAGCAACGAAATTTGTAAGGCTGTTCGACAAGGTGGACCATGAAATACTGTGTGTAATAATTATTGGAGGTACTAAACAAAAATAAATTTATATTACAAAATACGAGTTTATTTTCAATAACAAAAGAATGTTTTTGGCCCTAGGTGTAATATTGTGGAAGCAGAGTGTAAGAACAGCTTTTCACAAATTATTCTTTACTGTGTTTACCATAGTTGTCATGCATGTTAGAATTCATTTCTGCAGATTTGTTGTCTACTTTAGTTTTGGCACTACAGTCCCTATTGCAGACTTGTATCCAAGGTTGCAATTTAGCTTTTCTCTTGAGTAGTTAGTTGAAGTATAAGGTCCAAACATTTGAACAAGTACTGACTAATTGGATCTGCAGCCTCACCTCAGGTGACCCATGCAAGGGGATGTGTGTGGGTGGGGGGGGGGGACATTTTGTTGTACTTGTCTATGGTTTTAAGTTTGTAATTTAGTACAGTAGAACTTCGATTATCCGAACTAATTGGGACTGAAGGGTGTTGGGATAATCCAATTTACATGCAAAATAAGAGGAAAATCGCTTTCTTTACTCTGTTTTAGTGTTTGTGAACTTGAGAGTATACGATTAACTTCGGAGAAAATGTTGTATGAAATGACACCAGGAACATAAACAAAGCAAAGTCAATGCTTATTGTTTAAAAAATGGCTAATTTCTGAATATTTTGTAAAAATGGTGGGAGTTTGGATAATCGAGGTTGTATTGTATGTTCGTTAGGTGTGGCGCGATAATTCGATAATATCATGATAACAATTTTCGTTGATTATCGCATCGAATTATTGATGCTTAAATTGTCGTATTTCGGAAACCGTAATACTTAGAAACAAGTGGTTTGCGGCGTTGTGAAGTTACAGGGGCTCTCCAACCAAGTGTGCAATACTGTTGCTAGCCACTTGAGCTGATTGGAGTTAGTTTAATGCAAAAAAAAACAGTTAAGCATTAACCCTTTGCGCGCCACTATTTATTCACAAATAAACCATCCCTGGCCATAATTTCCCGGTGTTCAGTACAAGGACTGACATAGTCCGCTTGATAAAATTGTTAAAAACTGTGTAACAAACTTTGTGTGCAATTTGTTGTGTTTTAATGTAAACAAATGCACCCATTTTTTGGTAGCAGGATTAACAGCACACAGGCTTCCAAAAATTACGAAAAAAGTTCTGAAACTAACAACAAAACCATCATGAGAATTAAATGGACGTCATATGACGTTTGTGGCCTCCCAGAGACATTTATTGAGGACGTCATATGACGTTTGTGGCCTCCCAGAGACATTTATTGAGGACGTCATATGACGTTTGTGGCCTCCCAGAGACATTTATTGAGGACTTCATATGACGTTCGTGGCCCACGAAGGGTTAAGTAGCAGCGAGACTGCTAAACAGTTTCTACATGGTGAGGAAGCAATGGACAATGGCAAGCGCATATCATGTTTAGTGGCTAATTGGTGAGTGCCACACAATTCACATTCGTGAATGTTGCACTTTAGGCTTTAACAAAGGTTTTTTTTTTTTTTAACAAATTAAATGGTTATTCCCGCCTCAAAATTTGTTTTATCGAGATATCAGGATAAAAAAATGTTATATCGTGCCATCCCTAATGTTTGTCATGTATTCTACAGGATTCAACTCTTGTACAGGGTGGTCCACAAAAAAAACTGACGACCCAAAATTTTCCTAAGTCAAACTATCTAGTTAGCACCCCTCAGAACCAGGAGAGGACAGAAGTCAATGAAACAAGACTTCTGACAGAAGACTAGAAAAGTTGGACTGTTAACATTTTTGGCCGTCAGTGTTTTGTGGACCAGCCTGTATGAAACTTGAAGGAATATGAAAAAAAACACGGGTATACAGTGGTGATTAAAAGCCATTACAAAATCTACTATACACCACAGCAGAACACTTCAGGCAAACTTCAGTTCACAGTAAATTATCGGCAAGTCCTATCGCTCACTTCAGACCAAAAATAAATATCGAAAAAGTATTACAGCTTATTGCAACCGTCTGCTAGCAAGCATTCAAAATTTAGACATTATAATCTAGATACTAGTTGTCCACCCGGCGTAACGCCGGTCTAGCCAGTTCGCATGCCTGAGCGAAATACTGTAGTGGGCAGTATGGAATAAAAAGGGTGCCTCCTTCTCCGGACTCCCCTGCGGCCTGCCCACTACATTCTGCC
>JAHWFP010157865.1:0-46504 GCA_023313725.1 Lithobius niger | reverse complement strand
CCCCCGGTGGTCTGAATATCCCCATCCCTGCTTCCCCTCCCGTGCATAATAATGATGAATTTACTTGCCCAACCCAAGCTTATATATATATTATATATAGATTCTTTTGCACTCTTGTTAGCCCTATAAACAAGTAAAATTGTTAAAACGTGTCAAAAAAAAAAAATATCCTAAATTTATGGAAGATGAACTGGAAATTAACCTCAACTGAAAAACACGGAAAATTTATGGAAATGTTTTCAATATTTTTTCGTGGGAACTTTGTTCTTCCTTTTAAAGGCACATAAATCCCTCCGTCCTGGCCGCTTTACTCATACGTCAACTGCGCTAAAACATAGTTCACACGACCGCGGCGCGCATTGCTCTGTGAAACAAGCATGACGTCACATCCGACGCTAGATCATACTCATTTCGGAGCCGCGCCATGCGACACATCGTACAAATGCTAAAAGGCAAAAATGAAGCGACTAGAGGTAAACAAACACTGGCGCAGATGACTGCACGTTATGATCATCAATGTCTCCTCTCTGTTGCTGCGGTAAAATACCCACACGTTAGTTTTATTTGAACAAAGTTGACCAAATAAAAGATTCTGGGGGTCTTCATTATGTGTTGATGTCGAAATTTACGTCCTATCGTTGCCGACTATGTTACGTATATTAATTTATTGGCGATTGGGGGAAGAAGATATCCCCTCCTTTCTTCGGACAGTAAGTTTACGCCCCTGCGACCGATCTCATTATTCCTGCCAACCGTTATTTTTTTCCTTGTAGCCTAATTTGTGACTTAATGTTTTAGCATTATGCGGGAATGAAAAACGGCGTTACTGTACAGAAACAGCTTACCATCAAAAAAAAGCTTCTCCCAACCGACCCTAATTATAATTTAATTGGTACTGCAGCTAAACGTTTTTTTTCTCCTTAGGCCTTATGTCTGCTACGAGAATTTACGTCTGAAACTCAATCTGCAATTTAATTTCTTCTCCGCCTTTGGTTTTGTCCATCACCATGTCAGGATCCCGACACCCCTGCCCCACCCCTTCTTTAATCCTAGTTTCTTGCGGTAAACATAGGATAAACCTAATTGTTGATCCAATTCTCGTTTTGTCCTTTCCTTTACCGATTCGGTAGCAAATCTACTTGGTGGAATAGATAAATGCGTTCATCACTCGCCATTTCTCCTGATAAGCTCAGAACAAGGTTAACTGGGATTGAAGCTGCGTACCTCGAGAAAGGCAGCTACTATCTCACTTGGCTTTCGCTCAAAAGCGGCTAGTCACGTGACTTGAAGTGCATGAAGAATCACTACGTCACAGACTAGGCGTGTAAACATCGCGTGACGTCACCGTTAAAAGTAGCCCAAGAACGCCCGAGAAGCTTTCTGGCGGGAGTGAGATACTCCTCGGACCGAGCGGTAAAAAAGAAGCTTACTAGCGTACACGCGCCACATTTGTCATCGGGATCGTACCCTTAGACGATAAAATAAAAGGTAAATGAGTTCATATAAAACTATTTCCGGTAATGTATCGAAAAAAACGTTAAAATATACCGGAGGGAGTTATGTGCCTTTAAAGTAGAACTCTTTTAATGTACTGCTACGGGTCCTTATCCAAGTTAACACTTGGAAGGGGGTGGGGGAATTTGTGTCACTGGAATTTACTGGAAAGCCGATTAGTTTTCGACGACAGATGAATTTTGAGTCTGTACTTTTCAATTTTGACCCTTCAAGGACCCAGCAATGGCTTATGTAGCTTTGTCCCAGGATGGGCAAAATCGTAGTTACTATTAATAGAATTTCTTTCATTAAAACTAAAAATAGAACAGTTGAAATTGCATTGGGCTTAGTATAACACTGAACCAATTTACTGTTCTTGTTTTGAAAAAATATTAGCCTGTTGAATTTCTCTTGGAAAATATTAAGCCTTCCTGATCCAAGTTTTTGTACTGCTGTCAGTTGGAAGATGCTCGTATCTTTTAATGAACATATTTGGCCGTAATGTAATTACCCCACCATAACAATTGTTTTGTTGGGCTTAGATTTAATTGGGTTTAACTTTAACATTGTGCGTACCTGGTTCCCTCGCATGGGTCATTCCTGAGGTGGGGTTTAGTATATTAGTTACGTAAAAAAAAAAATATATATATATATAGTGCTGAGCGATTCATGTCTTTTTGTTACGATGTGGGTTTTTTGCTTGCCACAATTATAATAAACTTGTATTAAAGTTTTCATTTTTTGAATGCACAAGGAACATTCTCAAGTTAGTATGCTAATGTGTCTATTACTGTGAATTTTGATATTTGTGCATAAGTTTGGAATGGCTACTTTAGTGCCTTCTCTCTGGTAGTAGCGTCAAGCCTTTTGAAAAGCGAGACGGAGCCGGATCCCATAACTGGGGAACGTTGAAGGACGACATGGAGTAAGTAATCAACGATTCTTCTACATTATGAATTCAGTAGAGAAAAGAAAACTGGTTAATGTGGCCGTGATTGGGGTATTCCAGGGAGCAGCTGAACACCACGAATCTTTCCGACGATAACCAGGATTGGGCCGAACGCACAGAGGAAACTGGACAGGAGCCGGTAGAAACACCTAAGTAAGTGAGATGTATATAATATAAGGGTGGTGTGATAGCATTGAAAAGACTCATTCAGGGTTGTTGAATCTGACCTGATTAGTCAAATTTATGCTGCCCTGCCTTTGAAGAAAATAGAATTGGTGTGATCCGTATTACAGGGATATCTGATTCTGGTAAATAGGTTCGAGGTTTTCAGTAAAGTAAACTAAAATGTAATGGCCAGAACTGTTTCAGCGCGTGTGTCACAAAATCTGCTTAACCCTTTCCCACTCAGGCATCTTACCAGGTTTAGTGCTTCTCCTCCTCAGCAGGATTTGACCCAGATTTTTCTTAAGGGGCAGCTATTGGCGCAGTGAAGCCCACCACACCACAGTAAAGCAAGCATATTGTGGTGTGGTAGGCCAATATTGTCAGGCCTAATACATCTTTACTAGCTAGCTTTATTAGTAATAAAAAAGTTTGGGATGGTGTGTGGTGCTCTGCAAAACAGTTTCCAGTTTTACAATTTTTTTTTTGTAATACGGTAGTAATCGTAACCATACGAGGTCTCAACATATGCAGTCTATATTGCCAGCCAAGCATCCAATTTTAATTTTCCATTTCAGCAGTTGATTCATAAAGTTCTGAAAATTATGCCTGTGAAATGTAGTCCTGACCTAGACATGTAGGCCTATAAAAAAAACTTAAAATAATGATATAATTTCTAGGGATGCACACTGGCAAGCTTGTGTTGGTTTGCACAGCGTTTTTTTTTTATGTGCCAATAAAATAAAATACAGTACTCCTGTCATTAAGTCTAGATCTTCTAAGCCTTTTTCAGTACTTTATAAATCACCCTGTATAGATCTGCTGCTTGAATAAAAAAAAAAACCTCA
The DNA here is from genome assembly GCA_023313725.1 of Lithobius niger. Lineage (NCBI taxonomy): Eukaryota > Metazoa > Arthropoda > Chilopoda > Lithobiomorpha > Lithobiidae > Lithobius > Lithobius niger. The sequence continues at coordinate 43,051 of JAHWFP010157865.1, read as the reverse complement.
TTTTAATTTTTTTATTTTGTTTCGTTTCCTTTTATTTTGTTTTTGTTTTCAAATTGAGTTCCTTTGGTTTTTGTTTGCTTTCGTTTATGTTGCCATTTGGGGGGAAAAAACTAGGGCAGAATAAAAGAACGAAAGGAAAAAGGTGGGGTGGGGGGGGGGGTGTACGAAATCAATACACAAACCTGCATAATTGCATCATCTTTTCCTACATAGCTGAAAGATTATAAAACTAGTAAACATTAGGTCTGTGGATTGATAGGCAGGGGTCGAACTTTTGAAGACGGGATCGTAAGTGATCAAATAATAATTACGTGCAACATTTTTCGTATCCGATTTTTGCATAGTTTTTACACCCTGTCTAGATATTCGCAAAATAAAAAATTGTCTTCAAGCCAATAATCTGTAGTACTAATTTATGTTGTTGAGATGTTAATGCCGATGTAATCGTATGCTTTTATTTGAATTGCGCCGCCGTCGTGTCATCGCAAACATTTGCGTTTTTTTGACGAGTTGGCCTAAAACTGTTGATTTATACAGTAAAATAGCCAAATAAAAAGTATCCGTAATGAATAGAGTAAGCAATTTGAAGATAAACCTACTAGGAAATCGTGGAATGGTCCAAAGTTGTCCAAAAATAGAAAAATAGTCGACCGCGTGTCAAATTTTTCCTACGTACGGTCCCGTTTCGGTTCATAACCACCGCCATTACGCAGCGGTTGTTTTTTTTCCATTAGGCCTATCCGTACATCACGATCATCGTTGTGGGATTTCAAGGGGTAATATCTTACGATGACGAAGACATTTTGAACAAATTGATGTCCGATTCGTTTTTTTTTGTCTGCCAACGCACACAATCTTTGTGAAAACGAAGTATTAGCTTCGAATTTGACATCGCCATTGCTCTACAACACGGTATCGGACGCTTGGCAGCCGGCTCAAGGTCACAGCGCTTCCTCTTTCCAGAGGCCTTTCCCACTACCTTGAGCGCGCTAGGCAGCAAAGCGCCTCACGAAACGAGCAGTTTCATTGGTTGCCCGCGTTTGATCACGTATAACGATAATTCTCATTGGCTAAAAGGTCTATCAGCTGCTGTAGCAAGTGTTCCAATCTGTCGGCAACCACCACAAGCTTTCAGCCGCGTTTTTAAACCTATTCCAAGCCATTCCATGCGCTCCAAACGAACTCTAAGCATGCCGGCCGGTTGCGGGCGGATTGAGGAAAAACTGCCGCGTTTTTCGCGGGCGGTTGCGGCCGGATTGAGTGGGAAAGGGTTAAAATTGATTTAGCCAAAAAAGGCAAGATTTCCATAGTTAGACGCTAACATCAATAATTTCGTGAGGGTGCTTAAAACATAATTGACAATTTTACATTGCTGATCGATTAACTTTTGTTCTCTACGTGCACGCCTCACAAGTTCAGAAATGAAGTACAAAAGGAAGTTGCATACTTTAGAATTAGGGACATGAAATGCCGAATTTTTGCTAAGTTTTTAAAAACTAATCTTGGACTGGTAGGCCTTGGTCAACATTCACTAACTAGCAAAAACAACCACTTAATAATTTTCGAAAAATTAGGTTTATGTCACAAATTTCCAAAAACTAGTGTAAAATATTAAATAATTTTAACGAAGAACAAGTGTAACATGTATGTATTGTGCTAGTTTTGAAATATCATTTCAGATTCAGTTTATCAACTCGCGACTGACCCATAAAGCAGTTGCAAAGTTCTACAGAAATCTAGGGAACCAATATAAGGCAGTCAATGCTCCACATACGAAACCCCAGTTAACCAATGTTTGGCAGTCCTTGCACATAACAAAACCTCCATATGCCTTTAGTGTGAATTTTTGGTTTGTGGCAGTCTGCTACTCATTGGAGAAATATGTGGTAACATGGCAATGTGCAAAGTCCATATTCCTTAAAAAAGTGGGTAAGCTTGCCAGTTTTTTTTCCTTCATTTGAAAGTTGGAAGCATTTTATTAAGGTATGGAAAAAAAGGCTGATAAGCTCTGAAAAAGTGACTTGAATTTTATGAGACTTAGTGTTTGAAAGACCCAAGTCATTGAAGTGGTTCGAAACCAGAGGTTCTTTACAGTAATGATACACGGTATTAAGTTTTTGCAGGACGGTACGGTTCTGAAAATGGCGGTCTACGGTAATATCACGGTAATTTAGGAAATAATTTTGCGTATTATCCACTTAAGCACAAAAGAATCAAATATGGGTCTTTGCGTTTAATTTTTATACTAATAGCGGGACTTCGCTTTCTTCTTTATTATGGCATCAACAACACAAACATGCTGGGACACTCTTGTTACTGAAGAGCTGCTCTCTTCCCCCCCCCCCCCCCTTCCGAAATCTGGGCACTTCATCCGCCTAGCAGTGGGATCAGATTTCACTCCGTCGTGCAAATTTCTTACCTCCGTATCGGCGCCTATTTGTGCGAATTTAGTTAAAAGAATTGCTGCCTTCAAAAAGAATAAAGCTGGTTCGGAATGGTCGTCAGCATCATGGTAATATCGCAGCTACGGTAATACCGTGGTGCTAAAAAAAAAGGAACGATACTGAGACCGTAATTTTTTTTTACCGTGAGTACCGATTTACCGTGCAACACTACTTTACAGTACTTTATGAATCATCCAGTGTATACTCAAAAGTCGGTAACCCACTTATTAAGCCGGCTACAAAATTGTTTCATTTGGTTTTGTTGCGTGCAAATGGTGGGCAGAAAACTTAACCACGTGTGTGTGTATGGTTGATGTGACTATTCATTCATTTTGACCAAAGAAATCGTGGATACAAAAGTAAAATACGTTTGGTGGTACAAAATAATAAAAATGTTTCTCCGGCAAATAATTTCCAAAATTGGATAAAGAACACAGATTTGGGATAAGGAACTCTATAGCACAAAAAGCGTTCTTTGTGGTAAATAAAAAGATCATCGCCTAGAAAAAATCCAGTTGCATAATTTTTAACATGATTAAAAGCAATATTCGAATGTCGGTTATGTATCTTTACTAAGGCTACACCGTTATCCAAAATTGTATCCCCAATTTTTTACCTACAGTGTTTTCTGTGAAGCCCAACACTTATTAAATAAAAAAAAAATGTTAAGTAGTAAGGCCACACAAAAAAAATTGTTTGGTTTACAGGCAAGGTTGCAAATTGAAGCACCACGCATTTTATTTTAGACCACATTTCTTTGACATGCATTTAGCTCGAAGCTGAAAGAGTATGCAGCCATTTTTTAAAAAAAACTTTAATATTTGCTAACATGTTAATTATGTCATTTAGTATTAAAAATATTTGTTTTTTGCCAAATAATTTCTTAGTGGTTTGAGCTAGACGTCTGAAATTTGCACCACTGACAAGCTCGTTTCAAGCCGGTGATAATGGTGTGCTGGAATATCAAAAACTGTCAAAATTTGGCGAAGATACGATTTTTAGCGGGTGGACCAAGATTGAGAAACAATTTTGACCCGCAATAATATGAGGCACCCGCACGCGCCTGTTAACCAAACAATTAACTTTGTATGGCCTAACACATGGTGTGGTAAAAGCTTTTAGTACCTACTGTCTAAAATTGCTTTAATCCTGTAAACTGAGTGTGACGAGTACTAACAGCTGAGTGGAATTTTTTATCCCTTGGAAGTTTTTCTGTATAAAACTTCAGAATGGTGTTAAAGATTAACTTTTTTTTTGCCACTGCCATTGGCAAGCTTGCCAATTAAAAAAAAAAACGGGCTATTAAACTTGTTTGTACATCAAAATCACCATGCAAAGTTAATTGTTTGCTTTACAGGCGCGTGCGGGTGTATTAAATTATCGTGGGTCAAAATTTTTTATCCCAGTCTTGGTTCACCAGCTAAAAAACATATTTTTGCCAAATTTTGACAGTTTTTGACATTACAATATACCATTTTAACCGCCTTGTAACAAGCTTTTCGGTTGTGCAAAGTTCAAAACTCTAGCTCAAACCAGTAAGAAGTTATTTGTCAAAAACTAAAATATCTTTAATACTAGACGACATAAATGACATATTAGCAGAATATTATAGTTTGTAGGCTGACTCCATACTCTTTCAGCTTTCAGCTAGGTACATGTCAAAGAAATGTGGTCAGTTAAATAAAATAAAAACTAAAATAAAATGCTTGGTTGCCTGGTGTTCAATTTATAGCCTCGCCCGTAATCCGAACAATTTTTTTTGCATTGCGTAACAAAATTATCCTCCTGTCTGGATATAAATTGTAAATTTTTAATGAAGATATTTGTTTCAAGTGTTTATTGTGTGGATTGTTGAAATACGAACAATGAATTCTCAGCACAGTGCAGTATAGATACTTCTTGAATTTATTACAAACCTTGTATTACTCAATGACTTAGGACCGAGGAACAAGGAAGTGGCGAACCCGAGACTGATGAAACCAAACCGACTGAAGAAGAACCAAAGCAAATGACCTTGGATGAATGGAAGAAAGAGCAAGAGAAGAAGCGTGTTGTACCACACTACAATTTAAGGAAAGCTGGTGAGGGAGAGGACGTGAACCAGTGGAAGAAAACATACGTACTGAAGAAAAAGGAAAAAGAGGAAGGTGATGAAGAAGAGTCTGAGGAAGTAAGTTTGGTTTTATTTAACGCCATTTACAGAAAGTTGTTTCTCTGGCGGAAATTTATTTTTTCCGAGCTGCCGTTTTTTTTTTTTAATCTTAATATTTGCTTAACCCTATCGAGCCTAAGCGCTGAAATATCGTCTGTCAACGGTTTTTAAGTTCATGGTTGCAATGAAGTCAGCAAATCTGACCTCCAGCCTCTCAGTCTGTTACGAGAGTCCGGTTTGTCCTACCATATAATATCCTCTTGATTTTGTTAAAAGCCTTTTTTGCAAGACGCAAAAACAACGCTAATAATTTTGTGGTCAGATATGCCATCTTCAACATTCACTTGCAAGGTCACAGTCCAAAGTAAAGATCAAATCCAAGCAGTTTTCTCCACGCGTGGATTTCCAAGCAAAACTCCATCAGCAACTGTAGGCCCACAGGCTCAACCCTACCATGGCCAAGGTCTTTTTCGGTCCGTATATGGACAACGGACACACATAAAAAATCAATGTACGACTCAGTATTAACGAATTTATTTTCTATTTGCATGTTCAATCCATGTGGAAGTGCGGGTCGAAAAATGCAATTTTGGGCCAAAATATCGACGAGAAACGCCAAAATTCGCTACCTGATGTTGTACATCGATTTCTGTAATTAAAATATTGTTACCGATGTCTATAACTTCATAAAAGGCACTTTAGTTGAGTGTAGTCTCACTAAAAACTACAAAAATGTGGCGTTCGTTCGTTTTTTCCGAAGTTAGAAGCAAAAAATTGGTCATTTTCGATAGGCGGTAGCGATCGGACCGTTTGACTAGGCGCAGTCATCTTGGATTCGTTGAAAAGCTAGAATTCCCCTCTATCCAGGCCTCTCAACATATTATTTCGATGGCCATTTGGCATTGGCCAACCAGACGGAATGTCTGGCTGTTTCTGGCTGTCTCGAGCAACATTTCCAAAGCACTTGGAGATCGCGTTCTCTCATTGGCCAGTTGGTACCACGTGACTGATTTGGAGCGTTCTCATTGGCTAACGAGCGATTTCACAATGGCCGCCATGGCGCGCTCCGGATTTCACGTGAGCGCTTGTGTTCAGTTCGTCGTTAAATATTACGAGAAAGATGAAGTTTCACTGCATTATAAAATTAAAATCGCACCTACGATATAAAACTAAAATGGTAAAGGAGCGTATAAACCTTCACACTGTCGCTTATCAGGTGGGAACAACATTTTGTAGCCTAACTAACGCAGACTTTCGGACGCGTTTTTTCAACATGGAAATTTTCAGTTTTAGTTCATTACCGCGCGTAATTTTTTGAAATCTTCCTCCAAAACTATTAAAGCAGTTTATCTGATTTTTTTTCTGTGCACCTTAATGAATATCTGTTGCTTGTACGTAGCAAGTTTGAGATCATCCAGTCCAATATTTTTCGTCGGAATAAATATTTCGTTAGTGCCTCACTCCTTGGGTGACTACCAAAAAAAAACTCGCTCCATGCGCGTCAACAATTTATTTTAACTCACTCCTTGAAGGTTTACGAGCTCATTTTCCTTTGTTGCAGTAGGTCGTGTTTCGGCTTCCCAGTTGTAGCTGCGCTACTAATGCAAACATTGCATCGGCGTTTCCTTGCTTGTCCCGCTGTTTAAATAGGACTGCCTTTTTCAGAATCATTGAAATTTTGAATCTAGAAAAGTTTTCTAATTTCACTCTTTAAAATGTTTTATAAAATTTCATGCATACCAAAATTTACAGAATGATTTCCAGGTGGTGCATTTTTTATGTGACAGTGGAATGTTTTCACGACACCCACTTGGTGTTGCGTGAAAATATTCCACTTTTAAGTTTTTAGGAATCTTCGCTTCTAGAAAACTTTTTACAGTAGTTTTGCAGTGTGGTCCAATACACCCCACGTTGGCCATAAGCGAAATGAAACGCTCCATAGTTGGCCAAGGTGTGGTCCATTGTACCACATTGCATTAAAATATATGAATACATGGAAGGAGGGGGCTGTTGGGAGAAAAAATGATTTTGTATACGAAAAAAACTTGGCCATGGTAGGGTAAAATCGCAAGTTTTTTCCCGCCACAAGTGCTCGTGCCATTTCAGATCTAGTAGATTTAATCCCCCCCCCCCCCCCATGACAATATTTCTGAAGGGGTGACCTCCCTGACTTGTTCACAAATACTGTTGATAATGGAATTCATCACCAGAAATAGGAGAAGATATTACTCATGAAAGAAGATCTTTCATCCTAAGATGATCTTTCGCCTGAAAGAAGATCTTTCACCAGTAGAAGATTTTCGCCGCAAGGTAAATCTTTTGCCTCGTGATTCGTGAACCCTTCATTCGGAAAAACATCTTCGCTCCTGCTCCCACAATTTGAACTTTACTTACTGCACTTCGCAAAAAAAAAACTTCACCAGCCAGGAGAACGTCCTTCGGTCCATTGTCCTGTCGTTCACCCGGGAGTAATTTTGGGAACTCAGGCTGTCTCATCACCACATCATCGAACTCGCCACTCTTCACTTGTAGCTACCCATGCAGCTCTTTGGCCCTACGACCATCTCGACATGACTTTCCGCGCCAGCCAACACGCAGAATCCTTGTTGGAAGTTGACTCTTCACCGAAGATAATCATTCGAAAGAAGATCTTTTGCCGAAGAAAAACCTTCTCTGAAAGAAAATTCATCAGGCTTTTCTTTGCCAACACTGAAGCATAGAAATCTCATCTCGCCATTCAACAAGAACAGATAGGTCGACTTCTGGCCCAATCTCAGTTGACCGCAGGAATCTTCCCTAATAGCTACGTCAGCTCCGACTGAAGCTCCAGCCGGTTGACGTTAGCCAGTCACTCTGGGTTCTCGTCATGAAACACATACGAAGACTGGTTCACAGCTCATTATTGGCCCCAAGTTCACAGCCGAAAAGACGCCTCAAAACCTTTCGCCAAATAAAACTCCAAGCTTTCACCGGGAAACAGCAAGGTCTGCTTCTGGTACCATCCAAAGCCTTCACTGAAAGATGGCTTTCATCATGGCTCCAAATCACTGCCATGACCATAAATTTACCATGGCAACAAAAAGTGTCACCTTTCATCAAAATGACACTCGTCGCTAACACCACTACCTCTCGTCGCCAATCATTTGACCTGGTCGACAGTTCCTCCATTCTTTCGCCCTTCTCTGCTGATCATCTGGAACTCTTCATGACTAACCAGCCATCTAAACCTCACCAGAACACCCTAGCTTCTCTGATCCATCATTATTCGCTGCATGGTATCACCGACTCCTACCTCGCCAACAAAACAAGTCTTGGGCGACTCCATTTAGGACCTGCCCTCACGGCAAGACGAACTGTCCTCTTACTCCTGAAAGCCGACATTAAAAAAAAAAAAACCAACATCCATCCACAACACAAAATCTAGGACCTGCCCTCACGGCAAGACGAACTGTCCTCGTACTCCTGAAAGCCGACATTAAAAAAAAAAAAAAAAAACCACATCCATCCACAACACAGACCTCTCCCAGACATCGACATGGACCACAACTCAAGAATTATTCTGGACACTGTCTGCCTCCCTGACATCCAAAGCCATGGACAAAGTTCCTAAAATTAACAGAAATATTTTCGGATTAAAGTGAAAATGAAATTTTAATCGTAAAATATGTTTACTTAACAACCCTCGGTCCGGCCTCGCTCAGAGCGAAATCCTTCGGTCCAAGCGAGAAAGTGATAAAAACGGCTGTTAGGTGCTACTTTCTGCCACGCAAAATCTCCCCATGGCAGAGCTGAAACGAGCATATTTTAACGAAGTAAGTATTTTAGAATAAGTAAAAATATTTTACGATTTAATATTTTGGATTATTTTGTTTAACTCTTGCGACACTTGAAAGTTTTCAGAACAGTCAAGTTTACACAAGTCTAACTAGAAACCTAGAAATTTCGACTTCCGCACGCCCATAGCATTCGTACAATAATAGCTCGTGGTTTTCGGTTAATTTACACTGATACTGTATACAGTAGTGTAGATCTAAATGTAACGGAAAATAATTGTTTTTTTTTTCTGTTTTTTTTTTTTTTTAGGAGGATGAAGAGGAAGTGGTCAGGCGAGGACGACAGAAACAACTTGTCGATATTGAGATCAACTTCACTGACTCGCGTCGTGGCCGTGGCCGTGGAAGAGGTGGACGTGGAGGAGGCACCGAAGGCCGTGGTGGTGGTAACAGCGACATCCGCGAGATGCGTGGTGGAGGCACTGGCGGCCTCGGTCGTGAGGGTGGTACTGGTGGCGGCGGGTTTGGAGGGGGCATCGAAGGCCGTGAAGGTCGCGACGGTCCACCAAGTATGGGCCGCGGCGGTCCATCCCGTGGCCTTCGTACGCCCCGTTCAGACCGTGGTCCGCGCACCGGCAACCGAGGCGGTAAAAGCCAAAGCGCCCCAAAGGTGGATGACGAGAACGACTTCCCGTCGCTGCAAACAGCTTGAGCCAGTTTGATTTCGGGCTGGCCCCAGGGCAGGAGCACAACATGGCCGCACGCTGCTTCTGTTGCTGCTGTCTTTTGTCTATTGTGCCGCCATCTTCCCGTTGTCGGGGAGAGCAACTGCGGCCTCTTGACATCCTTTTGTTCATCCTTTTTCTTCTTACCAATTAGGACCTGCCAGTTACCAGTTGTGTAGGAACTTGCTCCAATGCCAGTTGTCTTCTTTTTTTGTCGATTTTGTTAAGACTCAAACACGAACACATCTCCAGGTGTTTTCACGGACTCGGAGCCTGGTTGGCGTTGCGGCCCCGGCAGCAGGGACTGTATGCTTTCACACGTGTGTGCGTATGTGGACTAGTCATCGTGCCTGAAAAGTGGGTCGTCGTCGCTGCTGCCTTCGAAGGGGGGAAAAACGTTCTGAAACGTTAGCAACTCAGATTGTTTTGTTTGGTTGCCTGCCCTATGGTGTTGGCTTTAGCCAACAATGAAAAAAAAAAATGAAAGAAAAAAATTTTTTAGTCGGTGTTGAATAATTGTTAGTGAAGCATTTCGAACTGCTTCCTACGATTCCCAAAGTTCAGCAGTGTTTTTTTTTTTGTTCTGTATTTTGTTTTTTACGAAGAATTCATTTGCTGTATTATTGGATTGTCAAATTGAAGATGACAGAATAAAGTCCTGCAGATTGACAATCCTCCCATGCAGCTATATTTTGTAAGGTAAAGAGTAATTGAGTTTTTTTGCTATTGTGTTTTTTGTTTGATCAAGCTCTCAAACTGTTAGTATCCTAACAACTGTGCAAAGATAGTTTCCAATGATTAAAAGAGAGGAGTTCTTCTGGAATAAAGACAATTCATGTAAAGCTTGATTGTGTAGAGTTCCACAAGTTCCTTTATTGGCTGAATGGATTGAGAGAGGACAATAAACTGCATTTGACAGCCGCACGGCGGTCCTGGAAGTACACATGACTTGAGTTGCCTTTCTTCTTTTGGTTTCTTTTTTTTCCTTGCATTTTTGTATTACAGGTATGTCTAGCAGCACATGTATAAGCGATGCAGTTAGTCGGCATACAATTTTGCTTCGTTGTCAACATCCGTTTCTTTAATGACCGCTATTGCTTCTTCCCATGCAGCTAAACACTGGAAAGATAAAATTAAGTTGAAAATGACTTTCAAACTCGTAACTGAATACATATATAAACATAGTTGCAAGTAGCACGGCATCAACACTAATGACTAGTAAGGCCATGCAAAATTAATTGTTCGGTTTACAGGCATGTACGAGTACGGTTGTTTTACGTTATCACGGGCTAAGAATTTTTATCCCAATCTTGGTCAACCTGCTAAAAATCATTTTTTAGCTTTGAGCTTTGTACATGTCAAGGAAATGTGATCAGTTAAATAAAATACTTGGTGTTTGAATTTGCAACCTTGCCTGTAATCCAAACAATTTTTTTTGTGTGGCCTAATCTTTCATCGACAAGAACTTATCCCGCTTGATAGCATCGGAATGTTAAGCTCAGAATTCATCACCTAACTAATGAAATTTATTGGCAGGGTTTGCATGGAATGTGCAAGTTAACCCATAACCGCCTGAAAGAACTTTCAGACCATTTTTTAGGGACTCGGGTCGGTTCTCGGATTCGAACCGGCATTCTCTTGGTTTGGAGCCGATGACGCTGACCACTGGGCTGTTACTGCACGATTTGCTTGGGGTCCCTGGGGACCCCTCACAAAGCTCGCGCTGGGTCTTAGTTTTTCGCTGTTATACGTTGAAGGCGTATGTTCGTATCTAGGCGGTTATGGGTTAAAATGTTTTGATAAAAAAAAGTCAACTTCTCTAAATTTTGTTATTTGTGCAGCAGGCCAGCCTTGCACAGATTCTGTACACAACACCCTTGACTATGGAGTTTATCCTTCCCAGAAGCTATATATTGCCTCTGGGGGGAATCCGTTAATGGAACAAGACTTTTTGTTACTGAAGGGTGCTTAAATTTAAAAAAAAAATTGTCTAACCGTGCACCTGTATAGGGAAACATGTTTATAATTGGTAAATTTTATATCAATGTGACAATGACTATTTAACCCTCCCTAGTTCTTGCACACTACAGATTTCGCAAATGACATTACTTAACGTACGGAGGAAAATAAGCAATATTTCAGACAGGCAAGAATGATTCAACAATTCTTGGAATATTGCGTATTTTACTCTGTACGTAAGTAATGTCGTCTGCTACGTTCCAGAGTATGAATCTAGAAGTTTTTAGATTTCACAAATAAAAACAATTTCCATCATTCACGTTTTTAAAGACTTTATTAGTTAAAACGGCAACAACCACCCACCTGGAAAATCTTTGTTCCTTTTCAGTATTAGGGCCCCAGTTAGATATCACGTATGGACTCTGAAGAATAAAATGTGTCCTGGGAACTTGCTGTTTTTTTGGTTAGGAAATAGAACTGAGCTCGCTGTATTTCAGTTTCTGGATTGTTTTTAAATTTCATTTACATTCAAGATTACAAAAACTGCCAAGAAAGTTTTATTCCTTATTTTGCATGTAACCAAGCTATTGGACTATCGAGGTTTTTACTGTAATTTCTAGTGATTGACAATTTACTGGCAATTCTTTTTCGGCATTGTGGTGTTGTTACTTGAAACCATAATGAACTGCGGCCTTGATAGTGAAGAATAAATGAATAAATAAATTATTAAATAGTCCTGTAAGCAGAATTGACATTATCCTGGATTAGAATGGAGACAAAAAGACCCAAGTTGAGTACAATACAGTGCACACAATTTATGCCGTTTAGATATGGGGAAATTTGGATGTTAACCCTGAAAACTCATCAAAGCGGGGGTGCATAACATGAATGAACAGTTGCCCAGAACCAATTTTCTCATTCCCTATCATGTAATGTCTGCAAGATTAATATCGAAGACAACTAAGCTACATGTGTGTTCTTGTATTCGATAACTAACAAGACCGGTAAAGAAAAAGATTCTGGCTTTATTTGGAGGTTGGCCCTGTGTGGTGCCTAGATTTAGCTTTACGGGACCAACTTCGTTCCAGGAAGGGGCCTAAGCATGTTACTTGGCTTGAGCTGGTGGGCAGCATTGCTTCCGAATTACTAGTTCGAATATAAATAAAAGAATAGTTTGCTTTCCTGCAGTATTTATTTTACAGGACCCAAACTTTCCCTGAACCCAATTTTCATGCTTTTCATTTTGTAATGTGAAGTTTCATCATCTCATTTCTATGTGGGGAACTACAGGGCTTTGGTTCAACTCCTGTTGCAGTGCAGTCGCTCAAAGGGGAATCTATCGGGTACTACGTCATCGACTGGCCACTCCCACCCCGTTATCAGCATGATGTTTCTCACTTCACTATCTTGCGAATTTTGATAGTCCTTTACTGTAGATGTACAAAAAAACCGGTTGACTAAGAGCTCTTTACTACACTGTTGTACAACTTCGTCAAGTCATCTCAAGTGTTATTTGATCAGGCATTCACTGGATTCACTTCCTCCACTGCTCATGTAGTGTATTGTTGAATTCGACACGCGGAAAAATTTGGAACCTTGGCTGTTCATCTTCAAGGCCTTCTCTCGGTTGTGGTATTGAATAGCCAGGGATTCAAGGCTTCTCAGACGTGTGTCCCAGTTTGAATACTAATGCTGTCTTGGTATTCTCCCATTTGATGTGCTGTGTTGGAACGTGATAGACTGCAATGCCATTAATTTTAACTCTATTTCTTGTGTCTGCTAAATGTTGTTTGACCCTCGTTCGAATCCTCTTCATTGTGTCACCGAGGGTGAATAGGGGAAAAAGAGATGATCAGCATAAACCTAGAATTAGGGTGACTTCCCTTAGAAGAATTAGTGAATTAGTGAAAATGGTTTCAACTCATTCCTGAAAAAAGGAGACACTAAAGGAAAAGCTGGAGAAAAAAAACGACCATGAATGAGCTTGAGTGCGTGAGAGGGAAATCAGAAAGGCGGAATAGTAAAGAGGGCGAGCTACAGAAAAATTAACATCGGAGAAGGAGTTTACAGAGTGCCATGAACATTGGCGAGACAAGGAAGGGGATTTGAACGAGGGTCTAAACCTAGAATTATATACATATGGCAGACACGACAAATGGAGTTAAAACTAATGGCATTGGCACCCAACTCTAACTGGGACACGCATCTGAGAAGCCATGAATCCCTGGCTATTCAACACTTCGTCCGAGAGAAAGCCGTGCTGATGAATATCCAGGGACCACAAAACTCTAGGATTAAATTTTTGCTGCGTGGCAAATTCCACAATACACTGAGTGAGGAGAAGTCGAGTGAATACGATGGGCCACGACCGTAGCCAACCACCAGGTTTAAATAACACTTGAGCTGACTTGACGAGGTGATACAGTGGTGTAGTACATAGCCTGAAAAAGTTACGTTCCCCCCCCCACCCTAAAAAAAAATCAAAATTTGAAACTAAATTTTCATGGTAGTTTATGTGATTTGGGTTTCTAGTTGCTGGTTGGAAATGCATGAGTGCGGACGTGCGACACACTTCTCCTTTAAAAGAGCGTCTACCTGTGGTAGGCCAACATATTTTCCTCTCCAGTGTGCATCTGGACGGTCAGGCTTTTGTTTCTTGCCATTTTTGCCCTGCCTTAGCCCGACCAAGTCATCCACCGCCAAAGTCCGTCTTCGCTCATGGCTTGATTCAGGACCACTCGAAAGGATTCTTCCATGCTTGGCTTCTCCTTCGCCCACAAGTACTCCGCCAGCCTGCTGCCGTCCCCTCCATCCTGCAGCTTCGATGGATCATATCGCCGTAAATGACTTCGCTTTCCTGCAGCCAACTCTGATGTCACAACCTTCACTGTCCGTCTGCCGCTTTGCTCTTCGCCGCCGATGCCTTGGCTCCCATTCTTAGATAACCTACGCCTTCGTCTGTTTGCCACGCTGCCAGTCAATCTACCAACCATCTGCCACTTCGTGTATACCATCTGCATCACTAACAACGCAAATCTCGATTAAGCTTATTCTGTTGTTGCGTTAGTTTTCCTCACTAATCCCAATTTGTCAACGACTTGAATTCTCTGCTGCATCACACAAATCGATATTAGTTCCCAGATTAGGCTTAGTCTGTTGTTGTGTAAGTTTTCCTCAATCTGCTTCCATCATTGACGTGCCAGCCTGTCTTTCGGCTATCACTGCCTGCTGTCCTTCCCTGGCTGCTGCTCAAGCTTCCTGTCAATGTCGAAGAATTGGGATTTTCTGCAGCATCATACAGAAAGACACTTTCCCAGATTGGGCTTAATCTGTCATGTGCGTTTTCCTCAATCTGCATCCATCATTTTTAGTGCTGCCCTGTCTATCATCCTTCACTGCCCGTTGTTCCTCAGCTGCTTTGATGTCCTGCATTTCCAAACATAATAACACTGTTTCCTGAGCTGACCTTATTGTTGTATTGTGCGTTCTTGATCAGCCTCATTCATTGACGGACCAGCCTGTCTCTCTTCACTGCCCTTTCAGTGACTGCCACGCGCAGCCTCATGTCGATGCCAAAGAATTGGATTTTCTGCTGCAACACGTATAACGACACAATTTACTAGATTAGGCTTAATCTTTCAGTGTACATCTTTTTTTTTTCACATTTGGCCTCTAGCTTTGCCGTACCAGCCTGTTTTTCGTTCTTCTCTGACTGCTGTTCTCAATTTCCTGTCGATGTCAACGAATTGGACTTGTGCTACATCACACAAATCATCACTGGTTTCTTTACTCATCTGTTTTTGCTCACACATCTCCACTCCCCTCGTGGCTGCCTCCAGTACACATCCGCCGATGCCATCAAAGTGGAGTTTCTTCTGCATCACTTGGAACGACACCATTCCCTGGTTGGGTTCCATCTCTCCTAACGCGCTCTTTCTAAAAATCGAACTTCAATCACTGCCGCATCTGCCAGCCTTCCGAGTTTCACCTCCCACTGGCCTATTTTGACAACTTCACCGGCCACGAACCGTTTTCTGTTTGCCACCGCACCGCCGTTAATTGTAATCTGCCATCACTTGCAGTCCCGTCGCTTTCCCTTTCATTCAGAAGGACGCTTTCCCTTCGCTCATCCCTCAACTTACCTCTTTCGCAGTGTTCGCCTCACTCTCAAACCGAAGCACTTCACCCACCAGCTCACCGAATGTCTCGTTCCTCACAGGACTCATCTTCCCTTCGCTCATCTTCACTGAACAAATGCCTTCTCTGTTTCACCCGACATCCACGTAAATGCAGTCCACAACCACCTTCTTCCATCTTGTTCAACATCACTCCAACCACCGGCTCACTACCCCAGCGGTAGCTCGTCGCCGCTGGACCACTTTGCCGTCACCGGGAATTCCAGGGCCCTCATTCAACGCATCCACCGCTCTGCACATTTCACTACCGGTCAACCACATCGGTAATCACTACACGCTCCTCTAATGTCCACCGACAGCCTTTTCCTTTTGAGCCCCTAGCCAGCCTTGGCCACGTCTCTTTTTCACCACTGGAACTCTTCTGAACGCCCCCATGCACTTTGCCATAGGGAGTCCCAATTTCGCTCCAACATTGACACCCTGCGATTGGAGGGAGCTCGGCCTCTTCCCGGCAAATAGTTCCCGCTTCAACCTGACACCGGTCTTCGGTTGACACTGCGGCCCGTGCTCCATCCACAGAGCTCATCATCCTTCCCGGCAGACTTCACCCCTGCATCACAGCCGGCTCAAGACATCTCAAAGCCACCAAACATCCTCACCGCCCACAATGCCTTGGGAGTCTAAGGCCGGAAATCTCTGCGTCTCTTGTCTTGCAATATTGTTTCTCCTGCTTCACACTTGCCATTTTCCTCAACAACCATAATTGCAAGAATTTGTGGCGGCCACCTTCAAGCATCATCAACATCGCTGACCACGTTCGACAAGAGGACTGAAAAGTGTCATTGTGCAGGAATTGTGGCCTATCGCAAAAGAACGAACCCACATCTCGCATGTGCCCACCACAGATCATGCAACTACTATCAGAGACCTTGCTCCATTTGTAAATCAATCACTCTGAAACAATGGGCAATGATTCTTAAGGTACAAGGAAAGTTCACACTCCAGAACAAACAACTGGCCGAAAAAAAGATTCGTGATGCTCAAGCCAGTTGTCCACCGCCTATGGAAAAAATTCCTCCATTTCTTCAAATATTGTCTCGCTGCCAAGTTCATCCTTGTCTTCTCCATTGCAATCCTCTGGCTCACATTCAGCTTCTGCCGCATCCTCTCACCACTTTTCACCCATGAAAGACACACTTAAAAGAGAAAGGGACAAAAGGATTGTACCTCAAGAAATCTCTTTAAAAAAAGATCCAGAAAAATCTTTCACACCTTCATTCAACATTGTGCACTGTATATAATCACACGTCTGTGATTTGCACAGCCTTTCTAATCACGTCGAAGATCAAGCAAAAATCGTTGCTAACTTAAAACTCCAGCTGGACTTAGGAAATACTAAAGTTAAACTGCTGTCCCTTGCTCCAAAGTCATCTCTAAGTCTCTGGTACCTACAACAATGTGCTCTTTCCGCCACACGAAAACCCCCGTTACAAACGCTCCCCAATGCCAAGGATGAGGCATTCAACAAACATGAAGAAAAAAAAGACCCTCTGTGCTTTTCACCCAACTCCCAACCATCGTCTACGTCCTGATCAACAAGAAAAAGGAACATCAATCAACACGGTTTCAGATTCATCAAGTAGAATTGTTAAGCGCCCCACTCTCACCCATGACACCCAAACTAAGACTGAGTCGATGCCACAGCTCACTTACCAATACCAAAATCAAAATTTGCAACTCAAATCTATATGGCAATTCAACGATTTAGACTAGTTCATCCCAGTTCTACCAAGCATATCAGTCTTCCAAGGTTACAAAATCTCTGCCTTGTGCCGACTGTCGAACTAAGGGATTTGCCTTTAATTTTTCAACCTGAACATAATTTTCTAAATCCCAAACTTCTTCAACACTGCTGGGTTAAGAACAGGAACATCATTAATATCTCAACTACTCAACTCGGATCACAAGACCACATCCACCATCAATCAAAGAACCACACATCATCACTTGGACTTGCTTCAACCTCATCTCAAATGATTCACAATTTAACTTCACCGCATTCACACCTTCAACCAGGTCATGAACTTCAATACCCTGTTCCTTAATCTCAGCCCACACCCTCCAATCAAAATCTCGGGCTTCTACTCCCATGTGCTCCACCTTCATCCCACTTAAGCTTGATGAAGATGGATCACGTCGGATAAAAATTACAAGTTGATTGTAAAGGCTCCAATCCGACCTTCAATGAACTCCTTCCGGTAATTTTCAGCACACAAAGCACTTCAATCAACTCATTGGGAACGTCCTGACCCACGCAACAGTGTCAAGACATCATCAACTCAAGGTAAAAATTCTTTGTTCATCTTCAACCCTTAAACGAAGTAAAC
The DNA here is from genome assembly GCA_023313725.1 of Lithobius niger. Classification (NCBI taxonomy): domain Eukaryota; kingdom Metazoa; phylum Arthropoda; class Chilopoda; order Lithobiomorpha; family Lithobiidae; genus Lithobius; species Lithobius niger. The sequence goes on along the minus strand of JAHWFP010157865.1, from coordinate 25,475 downwards.
TTCCCAAGACGTCTCTCTTTACCTTAAGACAGTCATGGAGTCTGTGGCTCCGGGAAAACCAGCTCGCAACTCTAAGACACTAGTCATGACGGTGCCCATCACCTGTTCTGATGAAGTCAACTGTGAATGCTAAAATTCACAGGTATTTAATGTTTCCGACCGGCAACTAGAAACTGTATTTGCCCCCCCCCTCCCCTCACGGCCGGCTGAAAACTGTTTCTATTGCTTAAATCAAACATATATTACCTGTACCCGCCCTACCTCCCCTCTTGAGTCACCACCATGACAAATTGAGAGTGAAAAAGATGGCGGCCAACCTCGGGTAGACGCTCTTAAATGTCGCACATGCACACTCTGGTTGCGGAGCTGGATGGATCAATCAAGTTAGGAATCCTCCAGGGAAAGAAAGCATCATGGAAAGGAAAGCTAAAATTCACAGGTAATTAATGTTTCCTTTCGGCAATACTAGAAAAAAATTTCAGCTGTGTGTGTGTGTGTGGGCCGGGGGGGGGGGGCGAAAAATGCAAAATGACCAGCTTTTTTTTCCTCCAACCTACCCCAAAAGACCTAAGATGTCAGATGATTGGAACATCCAGAGGAAAGTGTAGGGCAAGTAAACAGGAGCAACTGTGCCCCATTATGTCACCACTAGGCAGGTTATGTTTTGTTCAGGGGTGCACCCAGGTTGGGAGCCGACGAAACCGAACAACTTAACCGTCATACTACTTAACTGTAATTAATGCAAGAAGTCAAAAAAAATTATCCCGTTTTTATAACCAGAGTCAAGAGTGCCCCAAACCCCTATATCACTTTTGCCAGAGTACATGAAGAAATAAACACGTATCCAATTTCCTGAAAAGGACACATTCACAATTCATTATAACTTAAGTAATATCTTGTTTTCTTTGTGCTTTTAGCGTAATCAGGTCGAAATTTTACGCAAACCCTTATAAATTCTTGCCTTTGGTTATTAATTACTCTAAAATGACAGTCTCCCAAAATCGGTAGAAGTTACGTCCGTTCCACGCAGAGGTGTGCGCCGCCGCGCCACGCCGCCGCCGCCGGGAATTAGTGACTCGCCACATACGCCGCCACTGGATGGCAAACTTTGGCGGCTCGCCGCCGCCGCCGCCGCCGAATAAGGAATCGTCAAAGGTCAAAAGAACGGCCAGCTAGACACTGAACTACATACATAGCGCAACAAATAAAACGAAGTCGTTTGTTATGAGAAGCTTGGGATGGGAGGGAACTTGCGAATTCCCCTGATTCACTTATACGCTACTTTTTGTTGCCTAGCAACTCTTGTCAAACGATCGCGAAAAAGTTTATTCCGCTAGTTCAAAGAGCGCTAGTCTGCTCTGACTGCTGGACGACTGGCTAAAGACACAATAGGCTACCGGTCCTTTTGCCAAAGGTAAGCAGCATTATGGTAATATTTCTCATATTTGTCTATGAGCTTATTGTTGCATAGTGTGATGTGAGTACACCTGCGCCGATAACAGGAATTTTAAAAGCGCTGGTTATAAACCATTCGTTAAATTAAATGTTGAATTAAAGAAGGTTTCCGCAGTCAACGTTAAAATATACCTCTGGGAATTTGTCTATCCTGTCGTAGTTGCGTGTTCGACACACACACAAATCATTGCAGCGCAGCAAACGTACGATATTCAAACGAATGTTCAAAATTTGGTGTGTCTTCATGTCGTATCACGTCTTCGATTTCCACGTATAGTTTATTAGAACAGTATTCCCTGTAAGTAGAACTATATCAAGGTAACGATGTCGGGTTAGTATTTAGCTTTGCCAGTCAATCCCTAAAAAAGCCTTACCCACTTCTATTGATTTTCGAACTTAAATCTATAACTAAAATACACAAATAACTGTAAATGACATAAAGGCAAAGAAAACAAGCCAAACAGCGAAAATCATATACTAGAAATAACGTAGTATTCTTCAGTCCTTCAGATGAACACCGGAATTTACTAGTATTAAACGGTGTTGAGACGTTTTTAACGACAATTAAAAAAAAAACATTTAATTGAATGGAAATGTTTATTATTTTGGTTTTGCTTGTAGTGTAAAATGACGTGAACATGAATCTGTAAGAACAAAATTATATGGAAGTAGGCTATTTTTTAAAGTAACGTACCAATGTACCAATGAATGTAGCAAACAAACTTAATGCTGTCGATGACTCGTTTATTTTAAATTAAATAATTTTTAACACTTATTATTTTTAGTCACGGAAATAAATATTGAGAAACGTAGTCAATTTGTAGGTAGGCAGATCAAAACTATTTTAATTTTTATTTTTGGGTGAAACATTAATTGTAATTAAAGTAGCCTAACGATGGTACAACGAAACACTTTTCTAACAAGTGTTTTTACAATTTGTGTGGTTTTGCCACACTTAGCTGCCTTAGTGTGAAGCATATACTGCATTCTAGCAACCAGTGCACCATCTGAACAAGTCTATTCGCGCTTTTCGTAACTTTTATTTTATTTTTATTTGTATTTTATTGAGCCTGGGCCGAAGCCATGCGCCCAAATCAAAATCACAACAAACATTTACTTTTCGTAACGCTCTTTTATTCAACAATGAAAAGTCAACAATTAGGTCGCCAGAAAAATGTATTATTGCGACGAGCAAGTGTAAACGCCGCCGCCGCCGTGAAAAGTGTGCTCAATTCGCCGCCGCCTTCTGACGGCCGGCGCGCCGACCATCGCCGCCGCCGCTGCAAGAAAAAAACGAAAACGCCGCCGCCGCCGTTCTTAATTTGGCGGCGCACACGTCTGGTTCCACGTAGTCAACAATAATATACAGCATGACTGACACACTTAATACCAGCTATCATTATTATTAAAACTTACATGCAGCCTTGCATGGACATGCCCAATCGAGTTTACTGCTTGTTAAAAGAAGATTCATTCTACGCCTAGTTTTGAGTAACATTAAATATTTTAAATGGGTACAATGATCCATGTTCTCCGTCTAGTCTTGAAGTATATAAGTCCATGGTCTTTTTACTTTTTCCACCTTATCTAAACTTATTTACAGCCAGAAAAAATTAATCGTTTTATTTGCAAAATATATGTTTTTATGTTGACTTTCAACACTCGTGTCACTCGGGTGTATTTACAATCGTTATAGCTAAGAACGCACTGAGGGTATCACCACAACTCATGAACTCCAGCTTTACTGAAAGCAACCTATCTACCCATGCTGAAAGGATCAGACCTATTTGGGTCAGTAAGCTTATCATATTTTAGATAGTAAGGTTAGTTGAATTTGTTCCAAGTTTAGTACTAATGGTTTAAGACACGGTTAAAATTAGTTTATGGGTTTTAAAATAGGTCTTACTGTACGTAATTATGTGCAGACCCTCCTAAGGTTCTGGGTTTATATGTTGCGGTGAGACCACAGATGACGAACCCACCCAACACAGCCAATGAGTGAACGAGTTCATCAGCTGGCGGCAACAGAGGAATAATAATAGCCTACGGGGTAGGCTAAATCATGGCAAATAAGGCAAGAATTTACAAGAAAATAAGAATTCGTTTGGATTCAGATACCAAATTAAAGATTCTGAGGGAAGTGGAAGAAAAGAAAATATCGAAAGATACAATTGCCAGTCGCTATGGTATCACAAGACGGACTTTATATGCGATTCTGGAGGACGCCCGTGAACTACGATTTGGTTCACGATCACATGGTGAGTTACGAAAACGACTCGATACAACTGAATTTCAAGAATTAAAAGAGTGTTTGCATATTTGGTTAAAACAAACCGGTGCAGCCAATGTACCTAGCAATGGTCCACTACTGGAAACAAAAGCCAAACAATTTTCTCACTTACTGCATATTTCAAGTGCTGGTTTCGCAATTAACAAGTGGGTAGCCGAATTTCAGGGGCAGCATGAAATTAAACTTAGGTCAGAATCCGAAATTGGAGGCATATTTATAAAATGGGTTAAAAATACACTGCCGGCATTGATCAAGCCGTATGACCCCGGAGATGTATTCAATGCTGTCGAAGCCGGACTTTTTTTCAAATTGCATCCCGGTGAAATGTTGATCGACGAAGTAACACCCACCCAAGAAAGGGTTACAGTTTTATTTTCGGCCAATATGAATGGTAGCGAGAAACTGAATTTAGTGGTGGTGGGGCAAAGCGAAGTCGAGTGTGTTGAGCACCTCCCCGTGGCTTACCATACCGATAACAAGGCTTTAATGACCGCTGACATTTTTAACACGTGGCTCATAGACTTTGACGAAGATATGACCAAGCAAAACCGATGCGTTCTGCTTTTTGTGGATGACAATATTGCCCACAATAAACCACCCAAATTGGAGTCTGTACGAATTGCCCATTTTCCTCCCGGTATGTCGTCGTATGCTCAACCACTAAGTCGGGGAGTTGTTCAGCAAGTTAAACTCAAGTACCGCCGCCGTTTCGTGGAGAGAGTTGTTCTGAACCTAACTCTAGAGAAAACAACCACTGTCAATTTAGAGACAACTATTCGGTGGATTTTCGATGCATGGAATAACATAAAACCCAATTTTGTTGAGAACTGTTTCCGATTGGTAGGTTTTGTAAATATAGTGTCGGACCAAGTAGCAAATGATGCTGAAAGTGATGAAGACGACAATTTGGCTGATGTAACCTGGAAAATACTAGCTGCATCGGTGCCAGTTACTGGGTCGTTTGCAGATTACGTGATGCTAGATGAAGATTTGCCCGTTTGCCATTCCTTAACCGATGAAGAAATAGTTGCAGAAGTGCAAAAGAGCAGCACACCTGATTAATACCGTGCAAAAAAAAAACATTAAAAATTAAAACTAATTTACGCAACGAAACGGAAATGGTGTCTTTTGAAGATGAAACCCATTTCGGGAAATTTGTTTACTAAAACATTTGAATATCAACATTTGCAAAATTTTCATCAGCTCAAGACAACATAAGTCTTATTTTCTCCCATTTAGACTAGACAAATCTATGTCTGCATAGTTTCTTGCTGCACAATTAACATGTTCCTAATTTGCAATGACACTTGAGCCATGGAATAACAGTTGGAAAAGACATTTAGTGTTTACCGCAACAACAGTTGACGGTATTGCTGACCAGCTTGCCCATCTCCATTTTATGGGGCAAAATGGTTACTGGCTAGAAGCCTAATGCCCACTTTACGACACTTTAACAACTTTTATTACCGTGCCAAATACAGGCTGGTCCACAAAAAACTGACAACCCAACATTTTCTAAGTCCAACTTTTCCAGTTAGCACCCCTCAAAACCAGGAGAGGACAGAAATCAACTGAGGGGTGCTAACTATAAAAGTTGGACGTAGAAAATGTTGGGTCGTCAGTTTTTTGTGGCCCACCCTGTATTTTATGTGGCATTGTGTTGAAATTAAGTGCTACACAACCAATTATGCTGCTGTTGAGGTAGATTTTTTTTTTTTTACATTACGTATTAGGAAAATAATTAAATCTTTGAGAACTGCATAAAGGAACTTCTTTTTTTTTCAAAATTTCCTTCGTTTCGATACCTTTTGTACTAACTTTTACATTTCAATACAACATTTTAATATTGTAGAGTTGAGTTTGTCTTCTTGTGGTTTCTGATCGTTCATTGTCACACGGCTAACGTAAAAAAAATATATATATATCGTCCTTTGAATGTCACTCAAGGAGCTTTCCGTTGTCTTAGCTGCAGTTCCACAAAATCTTCCATGCCCGGCACACCCATAATCCACGACATTAAAGTGAAGAGTCAGCCATTCAGGCGAAACTAACATTGCCATAACAGGCATTTAACAATGGTTGTACGTGAATGACAAGTAATAGCAAATTTTACAAATACCAAAATTTGCAAAGGTGTATTTTTTCCCCTTTATGAACAACAATGCGCAGTTACGATTGTCGAAATGTACCAAATCAATAGATCAAAACATTTGAAAAGTTATTTAATGAAAACTGCAATTGTGACAAATTTGCTGTAGCAACTTTTTTCTGTAGAGTAAGCTATTGGTTTTTAACAGATTTTAATTTCAAACTGCAACCTCTTGAAATTTGAAAGAGATGTTGCTTGCTTATTGCACTGGTGCTGATAGTTGTTTATGGGCTTCCTTTCCTAATCACTGGTAATTTTTAAAAAATCTATAATAATGCAATTGTTGCTAACTGCGACTTGACTGCAAAGGGCCCTAGGCCACGAACTCGTAGCCACAGTTAAGATTAGTATGAGGACACTGCATAATGTACTATTTGCTGAAAAAGCAAGATATGTCAACTTTGCATAGAAGGTACTTAAAAGTATTTAGTGAGGATGCCATAACCACTTCAGAAGAGACTATTCCACACGTTTATCCACTCGATTACAAAAAAAGTTTTTTCGACAGTCTTACTTTTGTGCAGTTCCCAGTTAACTTTTGTGGGTGCCCTCTGGTCTTTTCGGTGTAGCCTTAGTGATGAACACCATAATTAAGACAATATAATTAGTTGTGACATGCACTAGTCGGTAGTTCAACATGACAACACGACAATTTAAACGTAAAGATGATGCAAGAGATCGTTAGTGAGGGCCAGAGCCGCAATAAGTCGACGCATTCCGAGTGTAGGCAGGTTTAGGGCAATGGGACGTTCCTGATATGTTTTATTTTATTATCCAGGTAAAAGTTTTGTAAACTGTTGCTGGCCAAATTCTAGTAGTTCAATGTCTTTGTGTAAATACGGACACCAAACTGGGGATGCATACTCCAGGAGTGGCCTCACATAGATCTTGAAGGCCGTAATAAGTAATGCAGAATTTTCAGAGCGGAAGCAGCTTCTAATCCAGTGGCAGAACTACACGTGTTTTTATACACTAGAAAATAACGTAGTACAGTACCGTATGCCATCTTTATGCACATTATGTTTCGTCGGAGTGGCATGAGCTGGATTCAAACTGGCAACCCAATTTGTCCCCAGATTACTGGCATAGCGCCATTATCACTATGGCCATTCTTCCATAGCCATGGATGTATGGCCATAGTCATAAAGGTGCTATGCCAGTGATCTTGGGACAAATTCAGTTGCCAGTTCGAATCTGGGTCGTCCCACTCCAATCAAACGTAAATACATAAAGGTAGCTTACTGTAGACCTACTATGTTTTTTCTATTGTATAATTTTAATCAGATGTAAGAGTCATTGTTCCGCAGTATACAGGCAAACAGAAAAGACATTAATAAAAATGTTCTACCTCTACAGAGAAAGCCTGGAGCCATGGTCAACAGGCTCACAGCATTTCACACTGATAAGTTTTTATTTCGGACCTTTGCCTCAGCAAAGGCTCGAACTAAGTCTTTTGTATCTAATTTAGTTGCTTCTGAATTAAGCTAACCATCGTGTACTTTAAATTTTGAAAGATCGAAAGTCCAGATTTTTTACAAGTACGCTTCTGAACGCTTCTGAATTTATTGCGATGATTGCCAAAGCGAGTTTGCGCCATACTGTTTCGCAGATAGTTTGTTAGGTTCAGTTTAGAAATTGAGCGTTCTGCCACTGCAACTGAGGCAGGCAAAGTTAAAAACAATAATGGTGCTGTTGGACGATACAGTGCAATACTTATCAACAGCAAAATCCGCAAATTAGCGCATGCACTGTAGACGAGAAATTTTTTTTTGCAACGGCGTTTTTAATAAAACGACCTCCACAGGAAAACGAGGTGCGATTTATCCTCATCCATAATAGAACCTCTCAAAGAAATGCACAAACAATTGCACACCCGGCCTGGCACGTTTCGTAAAGTTTTACTTCGGGTACAAAGTAGTTGTTCCCTTAGCAACCGAAGAGAAACTAATAAGGGGGAAGGTGGGAGGGAGGGACGAATTGGATTCCCCACCAGTTGCTATGATAAAACACGAACAGCGAAACACAACAATCTACGTTGACACAAAACCACAACGTTCAATTTAAGTAAATAGACAGTATCGTGTGAATTCGTGTTTACTAAACATAATGCATAATTACGAATTGTTATTTCCCCGACTTAGTTCACTTCAATTAATTTTTTTTAGTTTAGGAAATTTAGTGTCTGGAGACTGGAATTCCGTACTTGCTTTCGGGTTCAAATGGAATGGGTGGCCTGGTCGGAGCCCTTCCCCGCATTGCAGGTTTTGCAGTATGATAGTTCCGCCACTGGTATAATCATTATTGCGCGTACGTATACGGCAGCCTTGCTAATTCTTTCGATATGGCAGATGCTTTTTAAGTCGAAAGAAAAAATAACCGCAATGTCTTTACACTTTCACGCCTGACCTTTTTATTTTGAACAATCATTAAAGCCTGACCGATTTTGGTATTTACCAAAAACATCATTTCAAGCTGTGCAGTGGAGCTCAATAATTTTAAAACATAGTCACTTATCTCAGAAAAGAATGCTTTAAATGGTGATGCATTCAGAAATTTTTTATAAAAATTAGTACTGGCACAGTAAGCAGCGAAACAATGTTGAAAAACTTACAAAAACCCAAAAGTTCAACATTGTTGGCCACCACTTTGTATTCAGCTAAGCAAGGCACCTGCACAACTTCCAGCAAACATCAGTTTACACAGCTTAGACTAGTCAGTACTGCCATCTAATGACTGATATGTGCACTAAAAACGATACCTAACAACACTGCGTGAAGAGCGATGGACGTACTGGTACGTTGACTTTAGCACACCTACAAACATACAAGACGTACTGATACGTCCATAGGCAGCTGTGCAAAAGTAAAAAGGACGTACCAGTACGTCCATAGGCATTAAACATTATCTTCATTTTCTAGGATGTTGCTCTCTCCCTACACAGTAGTAAAAAGTTTGCATTTTTACTGCCATGTCTTAAGGATTTACATTAATTTGCTGAAATACGTAACTCAGTTTCAGCACTGTAACTGCTTCTCTAATGGTATTACTTAAAGCTTGAGTATTATTGTGAACTGTGTTAGGAATAGATTTTTACATCGTCCACAAATTTTGGGATCGTAACACTGTGGGTGTTGCAATTTAGGTCGTTCAGGTAGATAAAAACAACGTAGGCCCTAGAACCGCCATCCACTTGTTACTAGATTCGATCAGAATACAAGTTTCCCACGCAGCTTACGTGCTTCCTTTGCTAATCTCTGGTCACTTCAAACTGGCCAGTCTGGTTGTGATCTCTGGTCACTAGAAAACGGCCAGTCCGGTTTTGTTCTTGTTAATCACTGGTAATTAAAGAAAATCTGTGCGTGGTCATTGCAACAGTACTGATAGTTGTATACGGGCTTCCTTTCCTGATCACTGGTAATTAAAAAAAAGTCTTGCTCATTGCAACAGTGCTGATAGATGTTTACAGGCTCCCTTTCCTAATCATCACTGGTAATTAAAAAAAAAATTGTGTGCTTGGTTATTGCAATGGTGGTGATAGTTGTTTATGTTCTTCTTTCCTAACTCACTAACAATTAAAAAAAAAAAAAATCTCTCTTCCTAATGCCTGGTAGTTTAAAAAAACCTGCAAAAATGTAATAGGAGGAAGAGAAAATTTGCACATCAGACAACTTTTGGATGTTACAACAAGAATTAACTTAAAATGGGAGGAACCCAGAAAGTTGTAGTAAAGAAGCAGCTTTAATTTTTGTAACTTGCTCAGTTGACTTGTGAGTGGGCTCATTTTTCGTGGGTCCAGTGGTCTGCGTTAGTGCCCCCTAACTTTGCGTATTTCACCAAACCAATTCTGGAAAAAATTAAAACTGAACTGGTTTCACAGATATACTAATTCAGACGTTCAGCAAAGCAATCTCAGAAAAGAAAATTTCATCAGCTGTGCTATTTCCAAGACAGGTAAAGTAGGCAAATGTTGTGCTGGGTGCCGCTCTTCACCTAACTACACCAAAGCAGATGGGGTGGGTTGTGTAATCATTAGGATTAAATAGAGGAGCAACACGAGGATAAAAGGGTGGTTCTTTTGTGCTGATAGGAAGAATAGTGCCACCCAGGTGGCGTGCTCAGGCCAATAGTGGTACGATAAAGTATGTGAAATGAGAAAGGGGTTACTGGAGTCTGTAAATATGAAGCCAACATTCATCAGTTTTTCATTCGTTAGTGCTTTACAGCACGAAGCCAATAAAGAGAACTACCTGCCAGAAATTAGCGGTGCTGGTAGCCAATTTCTGTAATGGTGGTTGGTTTGGATCCGTGATTTTTTTAACTGCTCATGCATAAAGCAGTTGTTGAAATACAGTCGGGGAGAAAAAGGGGCTTGCGTCGTGAGCTATTGTTAAATGACGTCATGTCCCACTCCAGTCGTTTATTTGAATGGGTCGTGCCTATCACCTTTAGCGTCTGGCCAGAAGTGACTGAAATATTAGTTGATTTTTCATGATTTCGATTAGAAAACGTGCCAGCAAATTGTTGACGTTGTTATTGAAATGTTTATGGTTAAATCGTTTGCATATGAAGGGTTGTAGGTCCTTGACTAAAAATTTTGCCAATTATGTTTCTGTATGAAAAAAAAGTTGAACCGGACTGGCCCAGCTTATTTCAGGTTTTGATAACGTGCACGGAAAACGGAATTCTATCTGTTGTTGGCTATTGACGAACCACTGAAAAAAAAAATGGCGGCTACTTTACGGTTCGCCGGGAAGGCTGTCTTAGGATTCGACGTGTATTGGCAATTCGGGTAATTATGTGGCTCCTGCTAATCAGGTAATTATTGTATAATCGATTATTTAGTGTAACAGTTTGTTGTAGATCAATTCAATACTCGTGTGAGGCAACAGGATAGTGCATACTAGGTGCGTAGCTAACAGAATAAAGGCAGAATTATAAATTCATTCCACGATCACTTTCGATCATAAAATAAACAATAGAGGGAACGAGTTTACTTTACGCGGCTTATGGGAAGAATAAGGACTCCTCACTGATTGATCTCTCGTTGGGCTAGAATGACGTAAAATGATCAACTGAACAATATTTTCCCATAAAAATGTTTGGGGCAAAAGCTTCGTTTGGCCGTCAGAAATTAACGAAAGCCGCACTCTTTGCGCTGACGGATGAGAGGCCGTTTTCTTCCCATGTTCCCAGCTGATATTTTTTTCCCGTAAACAGTTCAAATAGGTGGGTTGTTATTGTCAGTTTCATGTGGTTTTGTTGTTATTGTCGGTTAGGTTAGGTTAGGAACCAGCTTCGGCATTTCATTGAGGTAATGAACTGGTTGGAGTTTGGCGTCTCACTTGCCAGACTTTTGCCCAGTTTCATGCTTTTCGGTGCGGTGCTAACTTTGGACCATCACCACGGCCAAACGGTACGTTTGCCCCAAAAATGGAAGGGAAAACATTACTCAGCAGGTAATTTTTAATTCATTAAAAAAAAAAATCGGACGAGAGCCCGTTTTCTTCCCGTGTTCCCTTTACGCACATGGCCCGAAATTCGAAAAAAGAGAAAAAAAACTTACCTTTAATTTTCACGGAAGGCACTACAACTTGGTCCCAAATTGCGGAAACTCGTTAAATTATCATTAACATAACCTAACCAATTAACTGCCCCAGTATGAAACGCCAAACCCCTAACCTAACTGACAATAGCAACGAAACCACACAACACCACACGAAACTGACATTAACAACCCGCCTATCGGAACTGTTTACGAAAAAAAATGTAGGGTACCCTGCCGGCCCTGCGAGCGAACACAAACACCGTATAGATGTATGGAATGTGGCGCTACAAATCTACTGTTTAAAGTCGTTTTAACACATTTTCGCGCTCTAAAACCAACTGTCTCTGCATTTAGAAAGTGTTGGAGCCATTTGGAATTAATATCGTAAGGATATCGAGTATTTGCCTAATGTAAATTTTAGCCCAATAGAGAGCTTTGTCTTTGGTCTATGAAAATAATAATGTTGTCATTTTTTGCATAAGCAGTTTATTTCTTATGAAATTCTTTTTTTTTTTTGAAAAAGGACCACTCAATATTTAGCTTTTTATCAACATAATTTCATGTTTCAATATGTGACGTGAAAGATTTTCTTGCCAGCTTCCAAACCGTAAGTTGATAGCGCTTTGCCTTAATAATTATAAAGGAAAATGTGGAAAGTACGTCTAATAAATGCATCAGAAATTTGCTAAGAATTTTGAGTTGTAGCCAAAACGTAGACCACAACTAAATGCCGAAGTTTGGAAATTGTATTTTGTGGATTAGTGTTTCAAAGTGTTACAGGATCTATTTAATCGTTACGAACAACTGACCTGATTGTTAATTTTGTTCTTACCTATTTCTTGCATGTTGTCTATAAAGTGAACACACACTTTGAGCAGCTATTGTTTAAAAATAATCTATGTATATATAATACGCTTAGGTTGGGCAAGCAAATCCATCATTATGCCCTATAATGAAAGAGCGAGTGACCGACAATGTCAAACCGGTGTGGCCTGTAACAATCGAAATATTGCTTTAATAATGCTAGCTCTTAGAGCCCACTTGAAGAGTTTCAAAGTTGGTTCAGTAACAATCACTGCATGCACGACCGTTGTTGGGTTTATTGCCCTTGGTAATTGAGCGTCCTCCATTGCAAAAAGACATTTACTTCCATAACAAAACAAATCAGCATGGGTTAAAATGGACTGCAGTGATGGGGATATTCAGAACACTCAATAGGGGAATACGGTTTGGGGACGGAGGAGGCGGTGCGGGACGGGAAAGGGGTTACGGGGGGGGGGGGGGGGGGCATGGGAGAAAATCAGACCATACAAATGGGTAGGCCGCAGGGGAGTTCAGAGGAGGAAACGGGGGGCAGTCGGAACCCTTTTCATTCCATACAGCCCACTACAGTATTTCACTCAGGTATGCAGGAACCGGCTAGACCGGCGTAGGTAACGCCGGGGGTACAGCTAGTTAATCATAATTGGCCTTGTTTATGACATGGCAAAGGCAGTGGAATAGTATTCCATTCCAATAGTATTCTAAGCATCCCAAAGAGAACTGTACAGCCAGGACTGGAAATAACTAGTGCACCCGTGGCAATTGCTGCAACAATCGGTAGTTCTTGTGCAAACTGTGTCTCTAGGTTGAAGTCGGGTAGCATCAGAAAAATATGATGCAATCGAAATTGTTTGCAATATATTTAAAACCTTTCATTGCGCTTAACAGCAACTCTAGCTTGTGCAGGAAGGATGAGTCCTGATTTCTGAGGTCAGATGATGATGGTTGGATGGACTCCATCGCTTTCGTCAGGCACGTGTCAAATGGTGCAGCAACACCACATTTGTAGGGGTTCCATCACCGGTCAACACGTAAGTGGATGGTTCACTAACCGAGCAGTCAGGGTCAGTGTCAGTGTCAGTAGCATCCTTGTCACCGTCAGCACTCCAAACTGCTCAAATTTTTACCCGTTCACATCTACAGTTCGCCTGCCCTCCAGCCAATGTTGGGAACGTTGACTAGTGCCAGCTTTCCTCTGGTTTCGAGGTCGGTGACGTCTGCGTCACTTTTATCATGGAAGACGAGACATGGATACGGATCGTCAAAAAGATGAGCGTCGTGTGGATCTCTCGGTGGTTCATTGCACATGGAGAGACACCACTCTGCATCAAGACGTGCGATTTCTTCTTCATCCACTCGTCGAAAGTATTCGGTTTTTCGGACGTGGCGTACCTCGTAGTGTCGGGTGCCAACTTTCCTGATGATTTTATAGGGGCCAAGGATATCGGATTGTAGGATTCTCGGTCCAGGTTTTCTTGGCAGCTTCGATGGTAGTAGACAAATCTTTAAGTTGAGCCCTGCTGGGTAGTCTGGGTGTCTGCTCAGGTTCGGACTTGTTTCTCTAATGTAGTTTAGTCGGTAGCACAGCGGTTTCGTGATCGTCCTCTTGGGTCAACCTGCAGGTGAAGACTATTCGGTGGATGACCGTTCTCCCTCGTCGTTGGAGGTTTCCGATTCGTCCGAGTGTTCATTGGAGTCATCCGAGTCAGTTCCCGATTGGCTACCTTCTGATTTATCGGCTGACGGGTCTCGTTGCTGCTTTGGTTAGACTCTCTCTCTGGGTGCAACTTGTGTCGGTGGTTGCGCATGATCAGGAAGGTGCTCATCGCCGTCTCTTGGAGTTACTGTACTGGGTCGGTCTTCTTCCCCATACCAGTCCATTATCGCCGGGTCAAAGTACGGTGCCATTTCCTTAACATTGAAAGTTTTTGTCTCGGTTGGGTTTTCCACCGAGCGTAAGCGGTAGGTCACCTCGCTTTCTTTCGATATGACACGATAAGATCCCTTGAATAGTGGGGCAAGTTTCTTTGCAATCCCTCTGCATCTGATTTGACGTGATTCCGTACTTTTACAAGCTGGTCTCATTTGTAGTGTACTGGCCGGTGACACTTGTCGTACCCCGCCTTCGCTCTCCTAGCTGCTTCACAGAGATGGGCACGCGCTAGGTCGTGGGCTTGCTCCATTTCTTTCACATGTCGTTAGGCGTACCCTTCTGCAGTGTCATCCGTGTCAGCAGGTGTAACAGCAGTGCTTGAAGTCTCGATCTTGGGTCATGCCCGTAGACTAGAAAGTACGGTGTTTCTCCTGTGGAGTCATGAAGTGTTGTTCTAATCGCCCATTGTAGGCATGGTAACAGCGGTCCCCATAAAGCATGATGTCCGTCAACGAATGATCTTAAGAAACTCTTTAAAGTGCGGTTGACACGCTCGGTCGAATTGGCCTGCGGGTGATACGGAGTCGTGCAGCTATGTCGGATGCCGTTGCTTTCAAGTATTGACGCAAATTCCCTCGCTGTGAAGGCGGCTACATTGTCGGATATTAGGTACTCGGGCGGTCCCATATCATTGAGAATGTGTTGAGTGAACTATACGACCACAGTTCTGGCTGTGCCGTCCCTCTTTGGGATCAGCCAGACCCATTTAGAAAAACAGTCTGTGATGCTCAAGATGAATTTGTTCCAGAAGGTCGTGGCTGGTAGGGTTCCCACGAAGTCTATTCCAATAATTTGGTAGGGTCTCTTCGGGATAACCGGCTGCATGTTCTCGGCTTGCTTCTCTTGAGAAGGCTTCGAGAATTTACAGGACTTGCAGGAACGGACATAGAGTTTCGTGTCCTTGAAGATGCCTGGCCAATAGGTTAGTTGCCGCAGTGTCGCTAATGTTTTAGTCACGCCAAGATGACCTGCCTGGCGGTGGTCATGGTTCTCGTGAAGAAACGTGTGCCTCAGAGGCTTTGGGACGTAGATCCTCCATCTGGATTTGCACGATTGGCGGTCTGGGGCAGAGGGGTCAATGTAGAAAAAACATTGTCGTCGAAGATGTATTCTTCTTGAGCTCTTCGGATGAATCTTGGCTTCTCGGTCCTCCTGGCCTCATCTAGCTCGTAGTGCACTGACCAGATTCTGTTGGTGAAGTCATCTCTGGTTTGTTCCAGCTGGATTTTGGTTTTGTTGGCGATCTCTTCTCTTGTATGAGATCTGATGTAAAACATCATTGGTGGGTTTCGAGAGAGGGCGTTCGCAACGACGTTGAGTTTCCCTGCCCGATGGATCACCGCGTAGTCATACATTTGTAGCTGAATGGCCCATCTTCCAGTTCTCCCTTTCAGTTTCTTGTTGGTTAACACCCACTTAATAGCTTTGTTATCGGTGACTAGCGTGAAGTGGGTACCGTCGATGTAATGTCTCCACCGGACTATCGCTTCCACTGCCGCTAGCGTTTCCTTTTCAAAAATTGTGTAGTTCGAATCCCTTTCTATTAGTGTCCTGCTGTAGAACTCAATGGCTTCTACCTACCTGTTGATGACTTGGGCGAGCATTCCTCCTATTCCATAGTCGGAAGCATCCGTCTCAATTTGGAAGGGTTCTTCAAAATTTGGCAGCTTTAGGAAGTCTGACATCAGGAGCTTGTCTTTAAGTTCTAGTAATGCTGTGGTATAGTCTGCTGTCCAGAGGACTTGGCATCCTTCTTAAGAAGTCCATTGGAGACTCTTGAGTAATTCGCGTAGTTCCTGCAAAGCGACGAAAATAATTCGCTAGCCCTAGGAATAGCTGCAGTCTTCGCTTGGTTGTTGGTTGCGGGAAGTCTTGCAGAGCTCTTGAATTCTCCTCGCTGACTCTGATCCCTTGGCAGGAAACTTCATGACCGAGAATCTTCATTATGGGAAGGCAAAAGTGGCACTTTTTGCGCTTCAGCGTGATCCCATGCTTCTGCAACGCTGCGAAGACTCTCTTGATTGCTTGGAGGTGCTCATCCCAGTTGTCGGACGCAATAATAATATCGTCGACAAAGACGACGCAGTCTGCCCCTATTAGGCCATGGAGGATTATCCCCATGGTCCTTTGGAATTCGGCTGTAGCATTTTTTAAGCTGGAGGGCATCACAGTCCACCTGTAGGCCCCACGATGTGACATCTCTTGACTCTGGATGCAGAGGGATTTGGTGAAAGCCGGATTCTCTGGCTAACACCGAGATGAACTGCCTTGGAGGAAGATAGGAATCGGTCTTGGACTGTGCGTTGAGCTCGATATAGTTGACCACTGGTCTCCAGCCGCCTCCATTTTTCTTTCTCTTTAGGAATATCGGCGAACCCCATTCGCTGACGGTTGGTTCTATTCGCCCGCTCGCTTCCAATTCGTCAATCCTCTTATCAATTTCTCACCTTTGTTCCCTTGAATGAGGATAGCCTCGCGACTTGACTGGACGAGGTTCGCTGATGAATTGGATTTTGTGTTGTCGGACGCTCGTTAGGCTTGGTTTGCCTGGGAATAGACTTGCATGACTATCAATTAGCAGTTGGAGTTCCGAGAACTGCTCCTCTGATGTGTTGTTCAGTGCATTTGGTATGGCATTGTCGGGATCGGCTGCCATCTTCCACATTGTTTTCCGCATAAGTATCTTCGGGTTGGAACTTTCCCTCGTCAATGGGAAGGGTCTGTCCATCCTGTCCTTGAATGCTCCAATGTCGTTCTCGTAGTCCACAAACAGTTTAATCTTCGTCATAAAATCTCTGCCTAGCAGGAGATCGGGTACTAGTCCATCGAAGACTTTACTCAAGCAAAAATGTGCACTTTATTCAGAACATGGTGATCCTGAATAGGGCCGTTGTTTTTAGCGAGGGTTCTTGCTTCCTTCTATGGGTGGCTTGCTTCCATCATGGGGTGGCTTGCTTCTGCTTCGTTCTGAATGTGCCTAAGGGAGCTTGACCACAGTTCTGGCTGCGACGATTGGTCCCAGCCGGTGTAGTCCCTTTTCTTCTCTTGACATGTTCCTCAGGTAGTGGGAGCTGAATGTCGACGAGTGGCACCAGGATGCTGCCTGTAGGATCTCTTCTATTGGGATGGCGTTGTGATGTTCCCATGATGTTGAAATCGCTCTGACTTCGTGTGCTGTTGCTCTTTCCCTGCTCAGGTTGGCTTTGTCGTAGGCGATGTCGATAGTTTTCCTTATCCAACGGGAGATCATTGCAGCAGAAGTTTCTCTTGTTTGGAAGTCTACAGGTAGAAAAAGTAGGTTTCTGCCTGTACGGATGTCCTCGTGTTGGGTTCTGGTGAGGTAGAAGCAGAGTGCACGGATGGGGCAAAGTAGGCATTCTGGTTCGTCTCCTGTTAGTTGGAGAGGGCTGGAAATGTGATGGGTTTTGGTGGTTCGGATGGTTTTTGTGTTTTGGCACGAAATCCTGCTCTTGGGTGCAGAGTTACTGACGAAAAATTTGGATCGAAGATGCAGTAGGCTGGATCTGCAGAAAGGGCTTGGATTTTGGAACAGCTAGCGCTTGCCGCAAGTTTTACGAGGAAGACGGTTTTCCTGGTTAGGAGGTGAAGGGAACTGTCTTGCATCGGTGCAAAGAGGGCTTCTATTAATGATTGTAGGACGATTGACAAGTCCCAGTCAGGGATGAGTCTTCTTGTTGTGGGCCGGTCGTTTTCGAAGGGGCGGAGAAGTGCTGAGATCCGGTAGTCTTCAAAAAGTTTGGTTTTGTCTGCTGCCTTGAAAACCGAGTTTAGGGCTGAGTGGTAATCAAGGATTGTTGAGCCCTTGAGCTTGTCGATGTCGAAAAGGTCGGTGCAGAACCTCAATAATTCGGGTAGAGAGGGGTCGATTGGATTAATTTCCCTTGCGTAACACCAATGAAACCATTTGGTCCAATGGCCGTCGTACATTCTGTTTGACGAGTCTCGTATGGCTTTTGAGGCGATTCGGTGTGGCATCGTCTTTATGAATTCCAGCCTTTTTGAGGAGTTTGATGATAGTAGCCAAGAGTGAATGTTTAGGTTTTACAGGTTTGGGTGGAGTTTTGAGCCCTTTCGTTGAGACAGAAGATCTGGAAGAAGAGGGAGGCTTTTTGGGGTGTCGACTAGTAGAGACAGAAGGTGTGGAAACCATGGTGCCGACGGCCAGAACGGGGCTATGAGGAGGAAGAGGCTTTGGCTTTCTTCGGCTTTCTGCAGTACCTGTGGAAGGAATTTGAATGGTGGGAACAGGTATGCGAAAAGGTTGTGCCATGGGTACGTTAGGGCGTCGACTGCTATTGCTTGATCGTCCGGTATCGGGCTGATGTAATGGGGAAGTTTGGCATTGTGCCTCGTGGCGAATAGGTCTAACATTGGTTTTTTCCCCATGTCTTGAAGAGATATCCGCAGATGGATTTCTTGAGGCACCATTTCCCTGTTGGTGGAGATCGGCGAGAGAGGGAGTCTGCAATTACGTTCCTGTTACCTGGAATGTGGAGGGGAAGCAGCGTTATGTTGTTAGAAATGCAGAGGTTGAGGATCTCGGAGGTTAGGTTGTGAAAGAGTCTGGACTTGGTTCCACCTTCTTTTCTTATGTAAGCCAGAGCCGTGGTGTTGTCGGCTTGCACTTAGATCACTTGGTTTCTGATGTGTGGGAGCAAGTGATGCACGGCCAGAAAGATTGCACGGAGTTCGAGGAAGTTGATGTGACGAGATTTGTCCTCTAGCCAAGTGCCTGAAATTTCCAGGTTGTTCAGATGGGCTCCCCAGCTGTAGTTCGAGGCGTCGGTGAAGACGAGCTGGTTGGGGGGGGGGGGTGGTTCGTGAAGTAGTACTGTCTTGGTTAGGTTCATTACATCTGACCACCGAAGAAGGCTTTCTAGGAAAAAGTCTTCGTGAAAGTGAAATTCTTGATCCGGGTTGAGATGAGGGTTTGCCCAATCGTCGATCCGGTGGTGGTGGAAGGGTCTTAGCATCCAGTGTCCGTAGGATATCAGATTTGCCATTGCGTCCATCTTCCCGATGAGGGAGTTTAGTTCTTGGTTTTGAAAACGACGAATGTGTTTTAGAAGATTCTTGGACTCTTTCGAGTGATGTTGAAATTGTGGCTGATGATAGATTGAATGATGCGCCTAGGAACGTGAAGACCCGTTATGGAGTGAGGCGTGATTTGGATTGGTTCACGCCGAATCCCAACTGGTTTAGAAGGTGGATTGTGTGGTCCCTGTTCTGTTCGAGACGGAGGGGGTCTTGGATGTGGAGGGCCCAGTCGTCGAAGTATGCGCTCGCCTGGATTTGATTTTGGTCGAGGTGGGCGAGAATTGGTTTCAGAACCATGGTGAAAATTCTTGGTGCTGCGTTTAAACCAAAGGGCAGACAGCAGAATTCGAAGACCTGGCCGTCGTAGATGAATCGGAAGAATTTTGTTGAGGATGGGTGAAGTGGTACGTGGAGGTATGCATCCTCTAGATCTCTATGGAGACTGTCCAATCGTCTTGTTGTTAGGGTTGTCGATGTATTTGTTTAGTGGTTTCATGTTGAAAATGAGCCTTTGGCCTCATGATTTCTTCGGCCGGGTGAAGATGGTGCTGTAAAACCCCGGGCCTGGGTTGTGGCGTTTGATGATATGCTCGTTTTGCAAGAAGAAGCGCAACCTCGGTCGAAAGGGATTCTGAGACGGATGCTATGAAGTCCTTTTGGGGGGGGGGGGGTATTGTCAGGGGTGGGTCCGACAGGAACGTGGGACGAAAGCCATTCTTGATTATTGATAGAATTTCGGTGTTGCGGGTTAGTCTTTCCCAAGCCGAGTAGAAGTGGCGGAGTCTCGCGCTGACCGCAAAGCAGGAGAGCTGGGGCCAGTCATTGTTTGCGGTGACAGCTGCGGCCGCCGGCTGATAAGTAGCGGCTGTGGCGGTCAGGGGTTGCGGCACGTTTATGGTTGCTCCGTTGGTTGGGGCGGGAACGTGTTTGCTGTTCAGGCCAAACGGACTGGGTCTTTTGACTGTTCGAGATGTAGTTCCGTGACGGCTTTGAAGAAGTTGACGGTTTGTTCCAGTCTTCGGATGGGGTCGAAGGTTTTGGTGCTTGTTAGTCTTGAATGGGCGAAAGGACGATTTGTCTTGCCGGAAAGGTTTAGGTTTGCGAGAAATGTCCAGATGAGGTGCCAGGGTTGGAATTAATCCGCGAAAGAGGGTGTCGGCTTCATGAATCGGTTGATTCCGAAGTCGGTGTCTGGTTGATTCATTAAGGTTGTTGGCGGATTTGAGAGCTGCTTCTCTTAACAGTAGCGTGTTGTTGAATAAAGCCCGTGTTGCCCAGTTCAGGGAATGGTAAGTGGCAAAAGAGCGTCATGGGCTGTGCTGTCTTCGGTGGTGGCCATCGATGATGTGCGAAAGGACGGAAATCCAAATTCCTGGGCGAAAGGACGGGAGACGTAGAACGAGGTGACACGTACGAACCTCTGGAGGAAAATGAGTGCCGGAACTGGTCACGCTCCCGCTTTAGATAGAGGATGACTGCGTCGCGCAGGCGCAGTGGGTCATGCAAGCAGGCGGCTACACGCAACCCAAAAACTTCCAGGGAGACATCACATTGGGGACAATGTAATGCAAAATTATCAGGTTAATATGTTTGGCAAACAAGAAACCCGAAACTCAAAATTGATAAGACAAGCAAAGCCGAAAAACCATTGCCTGGCGAGCGCTACGGCAAAAGAGCCACCTTCCGTCAATCGCTACTAAAAAACAAGGATTACCGTGTGAGGATTGCCAAAGCTCCCCGCTTAACGCAACCTCGCACAGTTGGCCTTCACACCTGGGCGCGAAACGCACTCCCTCTCTCTCTCTCTGTCTCGCGAGCGCTCAGAATGACAAGATGCACATTCACTTCGATCCGGACAATAAACAACTTTTGAACTGCCAAATGACTCTCGTAAGAACCCTGGATTTTGCTTTTGCAGAGGGAAACCTCTCAATATGGCGTAGGCTACACTGAAAGTAACGACCAACGCAAAAGTGATAGACTTGAACTTTGAAAGTCATCTACTGTATGTCACTAGTGACCAAACGCATGAATCGCTCTAAAGAAATGAGGGAAGGAAAAGGGAGAAAAGGGTAGTTCACTAGATGTCACCAGCGACCAAAGATATCGATCGCTCAAGAGAAAGGAAGGAAAAGGGACGTGAAACAAATCCCCTGCGTAAGGGGGCGCGAAGGGGTTGAGGGGAAGGAATGAAGAAACATTACCCGTCTTTAAAGAAAAGTCTGGGCAATGTCAGGCAAACGGTGGGAAACAAAAACTCCACGTTTCACTACTATGGGCAAAACAAACCCACAAATCTAAAGGAAAATTTTCCCGTCTTAATGAAAGTCCGGGAAATGCCCGGCAACCACTGGGAAACAAAACCTTAGGCAAATCCAGATACTAATGCTAATAAATTATAATGCTCCTACCTACGCTTATTGTTTTCTACGTAGTAATAAAGTTCAGTTCAGAATGCTGTAGTTTCTATCAAGCAGTCGCAGCTGGTTACGAACTGGATAATATTCACTGGCCTCTACTGCAAAAACCTTTTGTACCCATGGATGGGAGTTGGTTGAAATGCAGCAAGATAAAACTGGTGTAGCCTTTACAACGAATTCAAAGTAGGGTTTGACTAATGGTAAGTATGTAAAAGGAACTACTTATTTCTGCTTGCTCTCATTAATTGCAAATATGTGTACATATATTTTGTAAAGCTAGAATTCATAAAAAGTTTACAGATGCCATTTAAAAGAAACCTAGCCCCCAGTATAACGTAGATGGTTCTGGCATGGGAAATGAAATGGAAGTGATGTTACTCAACTATTCAACTCTGCTCCTAATAGCATTGTTTCATCTTTTGTGACCATTGTTAGGTATCTATTGTTAGCTGGTCTTATTCTCAGTATGCCAAGATGACAGAATATTTTGTTAGTTACTGTTTGTTAAAGGTCATCAACAATAACTTTCACATTGCCAGCTGCTCACCCTTTTTCTCTGCTAGGTGCCACGAATAAACCAGCTTGTCCTCTTTCATTGCTACCGTCTCATTGTTTAGTTAATTTGAGCTGTTGTCATTGGCTATCTTAATGGTGGGTTTGCTGTGTCAGCATTTCTTAATAGCTACTAGACTTGAATCTAAATTCTATGATGGCGTGGCGGAACCTGTCAACAGTCTCCCTCCGGCCAGCTCATTGAGCATACTTACTCGGAGGAATGGAGTAAGTGCGTCGTGCCATACCCGAGATACATGTTTTATTGCTTTCTGGAGAAAATGAGTGGCTCTTGTGTTGATATCACGGGTCAAAATCCTGATTTGACAGGTGCTGCCACGCCATCATACAATTTAGATTCTCCTTCAAGGCAAGTCTAGTAAAATCTAAAATTTCCTTCCCTCTTCATGTTCAACTACGCGGCACTGTGAACGACGGGCAGTTAACGGATTTGCCATCCAGGTTTCTGCAGCATGAAACCCAGAACTGTTACCATGTCAGAATGCGTTCTTTTGGTGAAATTTACTGCAGGCGCTGTCATTTGAGTACCAGTAAAACTGTTTTGCCATTGCATTGCTTAATTAACCGCCACACCGCTAGTTTGCGAGGGGTTTGTTTTTCATGTATTTAATTTGTGTGGTTTTTTCAAAACCTTTAGTTTATTTTGGTGGGGAAGCAGCCTGGCTATTGGTGTTTGATTGCTGGTTCATGAGTTTATATGGGTTTATTTAACTGAGTTTGAATCGGCACCATCACAAACCTTAGTCATAATGTGGGCTACATTAAATAAATCGTCTTTGAATCAAATGAGTTGGCATTTTAACACATGTTTTGTAGGGGGTCATCAAACAATTTGTCAACTTAAATTATTCTTGGTGGTAGCGTTTATTTAACAGGGCTGTGTTCTCGTTAATAGAGGGTGAAAGAGAATTTATTTATATACTTGCTTGCATTTAGTGTGTACTAGCGTAAACACCCAGTTAGGTGAATTAGTTTGTTGGTTATACACCCAACTCTCTTACAAGGGGAGCTGGGTGTCAAGTTGTAAATATATTGTTAACACTGTGATCGGCACTGGTTGCTGAAGCTGTCAGTTTGAATTGTTGAAAACCCTATTAATTTGGGCCAGGCTGTCCTATGTAAATCAGTGAGTTAAAGAGGATGATTTTACTAGTTTTTTTTTGTTACTGTACTGGCAACATTTCTATTAATGAATAAACCAAGCTGTTCGGTGTAAATTTTGTTGTGGCATTTAATTTTTACGCATTTGAGTGGTTTGGGTTTTTAAAACTGGATAAGCTACCATATCTTACCTCTAGGTGTGTGTCTAAAAGGAAATGGAGGGGGCTGAATTGCAACTGCTCCTTTTGCCACTTAAACAAAATCGCCCACTCCTTGGGGCAATAATCCACCACGGGTATAGTGGACACATTAATAAAAGGAAGTGATCCCCTTCTAATGGCCACTGGACCATTAAAATGCCCCATAAATAAAGGTTTCAGCTACAGTTATCAAAACAGATTTTCATTTCCATCCCAAAATACTTCCCTTTTGGCTTAAATCATTTATTTAATGCTATATGCTCCATTAGCGCCCCACCAGATGCATCCCTGCTCATATCTCAGCAGGCCCTGCCACCTGTCCCTCACTAATTATTTGTGCCCCGACCGAGTTGGTCAGGTGCTTTTGCTCTGCTAAAATGTCAACTACACAACCCATTAAAAGTCCCCTTCTGGAAAACATTGCAGTTGGGTCAGTTTCCTTCGCATGGGCGTCTTCAGGTTGGCTCGATAACGCAGGAAACATCTGACCCCCATGATGGGAAACGATCTTGTGCATTTGGCCGTTCTTTCCCGGGATGTACGTAACTACCTCGTACGGCTTGTCTTCAGTGTTCACCACTGTTATTGTTGTTCTCTTTGCTAGCACTGGGAGGTTGCCATGCTACCTTCGTCTCCTTGTTGACGAGGTGTGCTGGGAATCCCCTAAGGAGGAAGGAAGTCTTTGCTTGGGCAGTCTCTCTGTCAGATGAATGGTGGAAAATCCTTTTTAACTTATTGGCCAGGAGAGCTCTCATCTGGGTGGCCAGAGTGGAACGGCAGACCCTTCCGGGTGAGGCACGGCTTCCGGTAGGGTGCATACCAAATGACATTATTGCTCCTGTTGATCAAGGCGCCAAGGAACGATCCCCTTCCTCGTGTAAATAAGATCGAAGGGTAATGATAATGTCAGGCAGATCTGGGGCTGCACACACATCATCCCCACCTCTATTTCGAATTGCAGAATTATTGCACATGTCAGCAGGAGTTCTTTAATCTACAAAGTGCTAAACGATTTCTCCACAAGACCTGGTTTCCAGATGGACACCCTAGCTTCAGTCCAGGAGTCCCTTCGACAGAATTGTCTGTGTGGTTTTAGAAGACGCCTTACTGCACATTCTGCTCTGCCCCTCCATCTTCCATCTCTTTTGGTTCAAGAGGACACACATACCATTTAGAGGTGATTTCCATTCAGTCTCAGTTTGGCATCCCATGTATTCACCTAGATGACTGCCCTTGAGCCCTCCGGAAACTTAGGCCTAGGTGTCAACTCTGCGAAATCGAGGTTTCTTCCCGCCTAACCATCGTTTTTTAGGAGCAGAATTCTATTTATCCAACTTCCTGATTAGCCCGTCACCAGAACGAATCGTGAAACTGATTTCGTCCTTGTTTTGTCTCCAACAACCAACAGACCTCTATGACCGTCAGAGATTTGGGAGCAGTGATAGGCGAGATGGACTCCTGCACCACACTTTTGCCCCTGAATGACACAACAGTCATGAGAGGAAGCAGGCGGACGTGAGAAAGGCGCAAAATCAAGGGATGTGACTGGTTTTTTTTATTTTATTTATTTATTTTTTTAGCAGCGGTTGGCAGTAAGAGTAGAACCGCAGCACATCTGAACACTCACAAGTATTCTAATCTCCTATAAACACATTAGCTTTCGGGTAAAATTTTATAATTTTGCTATTATTCTGGGATTACAGAAAAATGTAGGGTGTTTTTAGAAAGCAATGTACAATGATCATAAAATTGTTGCTGCAGTGATGCTGTGTACGAGTAACTAACCATCATTTTGCCTTGAGTTCATCACAGCTAGCTTCAAGGCCAGAGCCGACTAGATAGATAAGGCCGTACTGTTGCTGCAGTGATGGTGCATAAGAGTAGCTAGCCATCTGTTTACTTTGAACTGCATTCATCATACAGTACAGT